>PVKU01005484.1:84540-122754 GCA_004027475.1 Anoura caudifer
GAGGGAGGAGATTCCATGCGGTTTCACCAGAGTACAGGCCCCCACAGCTTTGGTAGAAGAAAATATCCACAAACTCCAGGATATCCAGAACAAGATTAAGAACCAGGACCAACCTTGGGCATCCACCCCTTGGTGGCAATCTATCATGTATTCAGTTTTAGCCCCAGTCTTAGGGCCCCTACTCATCCTTTTCCTTGTCGTATCCCTGGGACCTTGCTTACTCTGCACCCTTACCCAATAGATCGAGAGCACGGTAACCTGCAAGGCCACCACAAAAATCCTCTCCCTCCAGAGACTGCAACCCACCCAAATCGAGGAAGAAGAATGTGCAGACTATTATGTTGATGCTAAAACAGACACTAGCACTGTTTAGCATCAAAGGGGGGAATGTAGCAGCTAACTCCCGTTTTTGGCTTCTGAACACCCAGCTTCCAATAAGGACACCTCAAGGACACCTCAAGGCTAGAGTTATTTTCGCATCAGCTTCTGTACCTCCTGCTTTTGCCACATAGGATAGGGCATCCGGGGAGCAATAAAAGCCCTGCTCAGCCAAGGATTGGGGCCCAGAATTTGGAGACTGCCTCCTCTGGGTCTGCACGTATAATAAAGCCTCACTCCGTTACCCCAAATCACGCCAGAGACATTATTTTCCGAATTATTTCCCATAACACAGTGAGAGAGAAGGCTTATAACCTCGGACAAACAGAAGAATCATCTTCACTGCTGACTGACTGGTAAAGAGTAGTATAGTGGAGTCTCAAGAGTGCTGTCTGGGTGCTCACAGGTGGCAGCACCTGAGAGATAATTACGTGGCTGGTAGGATTCCCCTGAGAAGAGTGGAATCTAAACCCTAAGCTGGGATCCCCAGCCTAGAGCACCAGAGCCAGAAAGTACACAGATTACAACCAGTGACAAAAAGCAGCAGGGTTGCTCTCTGCCAAGACGGGCAGCTGGCCACAGAAAGAGCCATTTACAGGGCCAACACACAAATTTTCATTTGCTACCACTTACCAGAGCTCTGGTAAAAGTGGGAGCAGAGTGGCTAAAGAGACCTGCGGAGAGACTGAAGATGGACACTTTAGGGAGAGAGCTGAGAGAATAGATGCTGGGATCCCAGTGCTGAGTCATCCCCCATTAGCAGCAGCCATCCTGCTCAGGCAGACCATTCCTCCCAGCTGCAGCAGCCTGAGGTGAAACAATACCTCCAATCCCAGGAGGGATTCTGCCCCACCCTATGGGGCTTAAGCCTCACTGCTGAGTGCAGAGTGAGTAGATTGACAACTGAAGGGGACAGCTACAGACAGTTTATCTCTGGCAATCTGAGAGCAGGCTGCCTAAGGTCAGATGAGGTCAACATCTGACACTATCAGAAGCAGATCCAGAAAGAAAAAAACACTGGTAAATACTAGGGGATACCAAGATGAAATCCACTGTGGTCTTCTCCATGATTAGTAATATGTTCTTTCCTGCATAGCATTTTAACATTCATTGCTTGTCCAGCAAGTTTGTGCATATTAAGTCACTAGAATTTCTACTATAGCTTATTTCTCTGCTTTCTTATAACAGTCTTAATTTCTTTACACTTTCATTAATACTGGTTAATTTGCTGTTGATAGTGGGATTGTGTGTGGGGGGTATTATTGCAGATGTGGGTTTGTTCCCTGGGCTTTGTGGTTTTATTCTGGCAGCACCCACACAACACCATACAAAATATGAATGGTGGAGTGACCCTCAGTCAACCAGCTGGAGGGAAGGACCCACCAAAGAAAGACCCAACAACAATCAAACCCCAAAGACATCCAGACAGCCAACATAAATGACATAAAGAGCATCCCACGAGCATCAAGTTCAGGAGATCAAGGAGACTACACCACTGATTCTCACAAGTATCCTACCATAGAAGTTCATACCACAAACTCAGGGAATCAGAACAGATCAATTTAAGAAGCAGAAGCTAACAAGAAGAGTCTCACAAACAATGGGAAGACAAAGAAACAAACCCCAAACATAAGGAAAGGAGGAAGCCTCAGAAAGAATGCTAAATGAAATAGAGGCAAGTCAACTATCAGATAGTGAATTCAAAACAATGGTTATAAAAAAGCTCAATGAGCTCACTGAGAATTACCAAAAACTACAGGGAAACTACGAGGAGGTTACTGCAAACTATATCAACATGAAAAATGGAATAGAGACTATTGACAAGAGCCAAGAAGAAATGAAGAATACAATTTCTGAACTGAAGAACACAGTAGAAGGAATCAAAAGCAGGCTCGATGAAGCAGAGGATCAAATCAGCAAGCTGGAGGACAAAGTAGAAAAACCTCCAAAAAGAAAGAGAAAAAAGACTCAAAGAGAACAAAGAGAGATAAAGGGAACTGCATGACAACATGAAACGGAATAATATCTGTATAATAGGGACACCAGAAGAAGAAGAGCAAGAGATAGAAAACCTGTTTGAAAAAGTAATGATGGAAAACTTCCCTAATTTCATGACAAAAAGCCACACCAGAGCAAAAGCCACACAAGTCCAAGAAGCACAGAGGATCCCAATCAAGAGGACTCCAAAGAGGTCCGCTCCAAGATACATCATAATTAAAACAGCAAAATTCCAAGACAAATGAGTATCTTAAAGGCAGCAAGGGAGAAAACAGGAAGTAACATACAAGGGAGTCCCATAGGCTAGCAGCTGACTTCTCAATGGAAATATGACAAGCCAGAAGGTAATGACAAGAAATATTCCAAGTAATGAAAAGCAAAGGCATGCAACCAAGGCTACTCTACACAGCAATGCTCTTAATTAAAAAGGAAAGAGAAATAAGGAGTTTCCCAGACAAAAGAAGTCTGACAAAATACACCTCCACCAAACCAGCATTGCAAGATATGCTAAAGGGACTGGTTTAGCAAGAGGAAGAAAAAGAGCATGTGAGAGAGAAAGGAACACAGGTACAAAGATGATAAAATGGCAATGAATAAGTACCTATCAATAATAACCTTAATGTGAATTGACTGAATGCTCCAATCAAAAGACATATGGTAGCTCAATGGATAAGAAATCATGACGTGCACATATGACGCCTTCAAGAGACCCACCTCAGAACAGAAGACCTACACAGACCTAAACTGAAGGGTTGGAAAAAAATATTCCAAGCCAATGGAAAGGAAAATAAAAGCTTGGGTAGCAATACTTATATCAGACAAAATAGATTACAAAACAAAGGCCATAAAAAGAGGCACAGAAGGACACTTCATAATACTCAAGGGAAGACTCAGTTAAGAAGACATAAACATTTGGGATCCTAACATAGGAGCACCCAAATATATAAGGGAAACCTTGGAAGACTTCAGGGAAGACATAGTCAGCAAGACACTTATACTAGGGGATTTTAACTTGCCATTGTCAGCAATGGATAGATCTTCCAAACAAAATATCAACAAGGATATCGTGGCACTGAATGACACACTAGATCAAATTGACTTAATTGATATATATAAAATTTCTCATCCCAAAGAAGGAAAATACACATTTTTTTCAAATGCACATGGAACATTTTCAAAGATACACCACATGATAGTACACAAACCAGCCTCAACAAATGCAAGAACATTGAAATGAGATGAAACATTTTCTCAGACCACAAGGGCCTGAAACTAGAAACCAAACTTGAAGAAAAAACTCAAAACATTCAAATTCATGGAGATTAAATAGCATGCTATTAAACAATGAATGGGTAAGAATGAGATCAAAGAAGAAATCAAAAAGTTTCTGGAAACAAATAAAAAGAACTCACAACCATCCAAAACTTATGGGACACAGCAAAGGCAGTCTTGAGAGGGAAATTCGTAGCTATGCTGGCCTACCTAAAAAAAAACCCCAAACATTTCAAATAAACAACCTAACCCTACATCTGCAAGAACTGGAGGAACAACAACAAACAAATCCCAGAGCAAGTAGAAGGAAGGAAATAACCAAGATCAGAGCAGAATTAAATGACATAGAGACTAAAAGAACAATTCAAAGGATCAATAAATCCAGGAGCTGGATCTCTGAAAAGATAAACAAAATCCACAAGCCTTTAACCATATTCATCAAGAAAAAAAGAAAGACTTCTGGCCAAGATGTAGGCATAGGTAGATACACTTTGTCTCCTTGCACAACCAAAAGAAGGACAATAACAAAACAAAAACCAACCAGAACTGACAGAAAATTGAACTGTATGGAAGTACAACAATCAAGTAGTTAAAGAAGAAACATTCATCCAGACCAGTAGGAGAGGCGGAGACGGGCAGCCAAGATGGAGAGGAGTCACAATAAGGTGGCAGGTAGAGGACTTGGGCAGGCAAGGCAACACCTGGCAGAGTGGGCAGTCCCACATTTGTGTACAGATAAACCAAGAAGAACAACTGAGGAGCAAGACAGACTGCACAACCCAGAGCTCAGGTGAAGAGAAATAAAACCTCAAAAGCTCTGGCTGACTAACCTATGGAGGTTAAGGTGCAGGAGAAACGCCCAGCCCCTCAGGAGAGTTCACTGGAGAGACTCACAGGGTACTAGAATGCACACAAACCCACCTAACTGAGAATAAGCACCAGAAGGGCCCAATTTGCTTGTGCATAGCAGAAGAAGTTACTAAAAACCAGCAGAGAGCCAAGCAAGTGGCATTGTTCCCTCTCGGACCCCTCCCCCACAGACAGCTGCACAACACCCCGAAGTCAGTTGCCCTGCCTGGGCGAATACCTAAGGCTCCTCCCCTTACTATGTAACAGGCATGCCGAGACAAAAAAAAATATATGGCCCAAATGAAAGAACAGATCAAAGTTCCAGAAAAAATATGACTAAGTGATGAAAAGATAGCCAGCCTATTAGATGCAGAGTTCAAAACACTGGTAATCAGGATGCTCACAGAATTGGTTGAGTATTGGTCACAAAATAGAGGAAAGAGTGAAGGCTATGTAAAGTGAAATAAAGAAAAATATACAGGGAACCTACAGTGAGGGGAAGGAAACTGGGGTTCAAATGAACGGTTTTTGGAACAGAATGAAGAAATAAATATTTGACCAGAACAGAATGAAGAAACAAGAATTCAAAAAAATGAAGAGAGGCTTAGGAACCTCCAGAACAACTTTAAACTTTCCAACATCCCAATCATAGAGATGATGGAAGGAGAGGAGGAAGAACAAGCAATTGAAAACTTATTTGAGAAACTAATGAAGGAGAACTTCCCCAATCTGGCAAAGGAAATAGACATCCAGGAAGTCCAGGAAGCCCAGAGAGTCCCAAAAAATTGGACCAAGGAAGCACACACCAAAACACATCATAATTACATTAGCCAAGATTAACGATAAGCAGAGAATCTTAAAAGCCACAAGAGAAAAGGAGACAGTTACGTATAAAGGAATTCCTGTAAGACTAGCAGCTGACTTCTCAAAAGGAACCTTGCAGGCGAAAAGGGGCTAGAAAGAAGTATTCGAAGCCATGAAAGGTAAGGACCTGCATCCAAGATTACTCTATCTGGCAAAACTATCATTTAGAATGGAAAGGCAGATAAAGTCAAGTTGAAGGAGTTCATCCTCACCAAACCCTTATTATATGAAATGTTAAAGGGACTTAACTAAGAAAAAGAAGATAAAAACTATGAACAGTAAAATAACAACAAACTCACAGTTATTAACCACACCTAAAAAAGCCAAAAGCAAACTAAGCAAACAACTAGAAAAGGAACAGAATCACAGAAATGGAAATCACATGGAGGATTATCAGCAGGGAGGTTGAGGGGGGAGAATTGGGGAGAAAGGTACAGGGAATAGGAAACATAATTTGGTAGGTACAAAACAGACAAAGGGAGGTTAAGGATATCATAAGAAATAGAGAAGCCAAAGAACTTATATGAATGATCCATGGACATGAACTAAGGTGAGGGAAAGATAGTGGGGGTGGGTACAGTGGGGAGGGGAATGAAGGGGAGAAAAACATGAGACAACTGGAATAGCATAATCAATAAAATATATTTTAAGAAAGTAAAATATAAACATGCCCATGAATTCTTAGTGTGATGATCCCCCAAATTCTTAAGTCCCTGGGCTTTAGACATAGGATTAAGAATGAAATTCACTCCAGACATCACTCTTCCTAACACAATGGGGCCCTATTACGTTGGAACTATGAAATATTCAACTTAGGGTACATATTTAAAAACCAAATGCTCAGTTTATCAGCCAGCTGCAGTGATGGAGGAGCTAGCCTTGCCCTTTCTTCTAACTACTAGATGTTTGACAATGAAGAATTAACTGTTAAACTACTGAACTTGCTAACTATTTCCACTTACATACAGTTTGGGGAGAATGAAAGTGTTTGTTACTATCTGAACCACTTTAAACAAGTGTAGACACTTCTCGTCATTCCTAAGTCAAAAGTATTTAAAAACCTATCTTGTACAATAAAAATAGATAATTCAAAAATTATCTTAATTAATTTGCAGACTTATAGAAATTTTGTTAGCTAGAACAAGGAAGGATCTGAAGGCCCAGGTGGCTGAAAATGTTATTTCTTACTATGTTACATTGTAGCACAGTATTTTGCAGCTACAGCTGTAAACAGGATGAGCTGACAGGAACTCACTATGAAAGTAGCCAACTGAAATCAACATGTAATTGACCAAATAGTGTACATAAGCAATGGCTAAACCTTGCTTCAGCAAGGCTGGGCTTTGGATATGAATCTCCTGTCTCCTTTACTTCAAGTAAATAAAACCACCTTGCAACAGTCTGTCTTATTTTTTAATAGAGTACCCCAAGCTGTGAGCACCCTGAATTCTGTAACAATTTCTGTATATCATTGTCCTGTGAACCATGTATAAAAGGGTTTTTAAATATGTGGCATTGAAATGTGAAGTCATTCCTTAATATTAAATTCACAAATTCACTTGCGCTTTTTTAAAAAATGGATTGTTTACTTGAAGATTCTGGGTCATACTCCAATGAGTTGGGTGCATTTTGTCACCTTTGCTACAGTTCCCCTGAGTATTTCAATGACCAGTGGGGCCCTAAATACAGCTTGTTGACTTTCTAATAGCCTCACTGCAAAGGGAAACTTCTTTCTGGGTTAAGGAGCCTGGACTGCGATTGCAAGCAGTTGGCTGTGCTGAACTTCCTGGGGACTTCAGCAGAGCAACTCAGGAAGACAGATACACTCTTAGCATTTTAATCATACTTTTTCAGCTGGGATGGGGGAGGAGGAAGAATCAACTTCCTGCTTGCTTTAAAGTTTTGAGAACAGAAGATTCAAACATATGAACTTGCAGCTCTACCTCTCTCTCTGTGGCCTTCCTGTCCCCTTTCAAGTCAGGTACTGAGTGCTAGGCCTCCCAGTTGGATCTGGGAACTTGCATGGGCACCTCACTTCCCTCCTTAAACCACAGTTGTAGATTTTTACCCACACTTCAAGTTTTTCTAGGTTTTGCCTAAGGAAGTAGTCACCTGTCCCTGTCCACTCACTTGTGCCAGGTGCAGCATCCTGGGTTCACCACCAAAAGAGACTTGACAGATGCTAAAAGTTGGTGCTGGGACTTGGCACTTGGGCTGAGGGATCTGAGATTTCCAGGTATTCAGCAGATCCCATTATCACCAGTGAATTACTTTCCAGCCCATTGTAATAGCCTTCCTCCTGGACCCACTCCAGAACAAACGGGCTGAGGACGTTGTTGGCCTCCTTTTCAATGGCAAAGTGTTCTTGTAGTGTCTTCTCTAAGCATCTGACCCTGGAACCACCCTCTGTTGATATGTTACCTTCTAAACTTATCTGTTAACCTGAGTTAAGCTTTCTTAACCTTCCTGTTTCCACCTCCAATCAGTGGAACCCAGTGCCAAGGAAACGGAAATGACTGACAATGTTTACAACAATAGAGCCATTTAGTTATTGATTTTTTTAAAATGGGAGCTCCTTAGGAATGATGGTAAAATAATACTTGAAATATCAGAAATATCAAAGTGTAAGCATTCCTTTATTGTGACTCTAAAGCAAAATATAATAGGAAATGTTTAGTTTGCTAATCTAACTGCATTCCCTCCCCCAATAACCTAGAAATGCACTTTAAACAGCATAAATGTGATAAATCATTTTTAGTCTTTCAATCTGAAAAAGTAAGTGGCAGAGGGTGCTAGAATACTAGTCAATAATAGTTTCAGTTGTATTTAATACCTGAAATAACTCTTGCTTCAGGTGAAAACAGGGATTGAGTAAAACACACACACAAAGACAAACAAACAAAACTTATTGCCTGAGGAGTTCAGGGAGAAATCACTTGGTTGGACCTGGGCAGCCTGTTAAGAGCTGAGCTGCCTTTCTATCCTCCTTCCTGCCCACAGTAGGAGGAAAAGACCATTTTCTGCTCCAGAAATCAGAATAAAACCTCAATCCATGCAAATTATTAGTCAAGCCCTTAGATTGGCCAATGCAAAAGTTAAATGGCCATTATTTTTCCCCAATAGAATTAAATAATGTTTTCCATTTATTTATAATTTTATTTATTTTTAAACAAAGGAGAAGGGAGGGAGAAAACGAGGGAGAGAAACATCAATGTATGGTTGCCTCTTGAGTGCCCCCTACTGGGGACCTGGCCCGCAACTCAGGCATGTGCCCTGACTGGGAACAGAACCAGCAATCCTTTGGTTTGCAGGCTGGCACTCAGTACACTGAGCCACAACAGGCAGGGCTAATGTTTTCAATTTTATCATACCCATCTCTAACTAAAAATTTCCCAAGTTGTTGAGTTTACTTGAGAACAAATTAAATGAACATGCTTCAATCCAGTATTAATAAATTTGCAAATAGCTGAGTTTGCCTAGTTGACTTTTGTTTTTTCCTTTCATTGAACTGCTCCAAGATATGATTTTTAGTTGGCATATATAATTGCTTTTGTGAGTAAGGTCATTCCCAAGTCAAATAAAGGAACTGAGTCAGTATTTTTGTAATATATATTTCATCACCCACCTACACATGTTTGTCATCTATCAAATGGGAGTAGAAGAGGTTAGGAAGGGTGTTATTGTGGAGACACCTGAGTTAGGGCCCTCCCCATGCCAGCTTGTTCCTTAGTTCTTGCCTTGCTCGCAAGACAAATTCAAGCAAGAGACAATCACGTATCATGGAAATGAGATAGCAAATTGATTTATGAAATGTGTATGAGCACAAAGCTGCAAGCAGGTTCCTGGCTAGTCTCAATGCCCCACATATAGAGGATATAAAGTTGTTAGTGAGTTTGTTCTCTACACTGGAGCTGAGGCTACAAGTGGGCACCCAGTTAATGTGCATACCCTGACTATTTAGGTTCAGGCGTTATATATCTTAGACAGCTTCTAGGTTCCCCCTCCTTCTTCCCCTTCTAAACCTTGGGAACAATAGACAACTACAAAAGCTTTCTTTCTCAGCTAGTAAAGGTTCTTTGTCTTGGTGGAATTGCTACAGAAGCTCCCTTTCCCAGCACAGTCTCCTTCTGCACTATCCCTGCTTGTGGTGTTCAGAATGCCTGGTAATCTTATTGGACCAGGCTCAGGACTGCTGAGTCAATGGGTCAGACATGTGTCCCTCCTCCTCCCTGCCTTAGTTTACTATTTATCCTGTGTAACAAGAGCATGGGACTGGGAAGTAACCAGTTTGCACCTGCCACTGAAGCAGTCCTTTGGCCTCCACTGAAGCTACCAGCCAATGGAATGGCTGAAGGTGGGGTGAAGGCACTGCGGCTGCTGCCCTCATCAGCTTTAGGATACACAGTTCGAGATGGTTAGTCAGCTGGCATACCCTAGCAGGGGTGTCCAACCTGTGGCCTGCAGGGTGCATGCAGCCCAGGATGTCTGTGAATGCAGCCCAACACAAAATCATTAATTTACTTAAAACATCATGAAATTTTTTTGTGTGATTACATGTTGCAATGTATTTAATGTGTGGCCCAAGACAACTCTTCTGCCAGTGTAGCCCAGAGATGCCAAAAGGTTGCATACCCCTGGACAGAGTTTGTCTGTCAGCCCAAGTCTAGCCCAGTCACTCCAGGTAGCTCTCCCTGCAGCGTGAGATGCTGTGCCTGTTCCACCCTTTCCTAGCCCTGCCCCCAGGATGGTGTGGATAAAATGGTCCCATGGCTGAGAGTAGGTTTATGTTGGCACAGGACAGTGAAGTATGTAAACCAGTCCTCCTCAGGGCCTGTAGGACTGCCAGAGACTGCCATTCTTAGGAGCAGGACATGGATCTTTCCTGAGGTTAAAAGTACTTCTGTTACCCTTTGACTGTTGAAAAATAAAAATAGAATTAATTTTAAAAGGCATTCAATCATGTTAAGAGTTTTGTTGTTCTTTGCTGGGGGGGTGTTTATTTTTAGCCAATCATCTCATTTTTGCAAAATAGCCCCCTCTGCTATCTTTAGGCAAGAACATGTAACTTTTTTGTAGTTTGCCAAACTTGAAAAATGTATTATTTTCCTTTATTACATCTGTATTGGTCATATCTTTTATTAGAGAAAGAGACAGCATCTGCTTTTATTGCTTCTAAAATCTGTCTATTTATCATATGCCAAACTGTATGCTGTTTGAAAGGAAGTCCTATTTTTAAAACATTATCTTCATCTTAGTATTTTTGGCTTACAGTTCCCATAATTTCTCTTAGGCAGTAATAAATCTTTTTTTGGTAAAGTCTGGTCTTAATCATGGGGAAAGTAACTTTTAAGCTCTGGGACATTTTTCCCTAATGGTCACCTAATTTGTATGTATGTAGGGACTGCTTTAGTTAGCTTCCCAGTTCGCACTGGGGCTTTTAAGAAGTCTCTTCAGATCATTATCTTTACAAAAGAACTCACAATCTCGCACCCCTACTGACTCCCCATCCCTTGCAATAGTTTCTATAATGTTTGGTGTCACCTTCACTTAGTCTGCTTTCTCTGCTTCCAGTCTGCTGAATATTAATCTCCCCAAACCATCCCTCTAGGCATTTGGATTTCAGGCCAGATGTGAAGCTTCCTGATGGCAGGGCCCAGAGACTGCCTTGGGCCCTCACATCTCTCCCTGTGCCTTCTGGGGCTCCTTTTAACACTCCTGTGACAGGAGTGTTAACAGAATGGGCTTCCATTCCATAAGTAAAAACAAGTCTCCTTCAGTGGCTATTTTTGGCATGTGACTCTTCAGAGGAGAATAATCTGTTTATTCCAAACATGGAAGTTAAACACAATGGTTGTTTTTCACAGCCTCTTAATTCCCTATTTTAAAACATTCACTATCAGCTGATGCTCCAATTTCTTCTCAGTATCCAGTACGGTGGTCTTCAATATGAACAAGGCCAGCTGCAGAAATGTCAAGCCAGCATGCCAAACCTGTGGGCCAAGGGGGGCGGGGAGCAAAACGGAAGAACTCCAATTCTCACGAAGACATCACTGAGCTCTGCAATTTTTCTCCAATTGAAACTGCTTCCTATTCAGTTCCAAAACAGTTCACTTCCCTGTGTTCTTGAACTTGGGCCAGGGTTGTTTCTTAGTCTTTACTGTTCTTCCTCTATAGTGCACTTAAGTAGAAATGTTTGTTTCAGTAGAGCAAGTTTCTTCAGTTCCACTACAAAGCAACAGAATGAGGAGCCAGGGAGCCCTCACACAGAGAGAGGTTCATTTATTAGCTCACCTTGTTTGACTAGAATGTCAGACACAAAAAAGCAAGACCAGTTTAGTATTTTTAAGTTTCATTCTTTTCTGTGCTGCTCATGCTGAGAGAAGGCTGAGGAAAGGCATACTGCAGAATTTTAAGCCAGCTGCTTATAAGTGTTTTTAAGAGCATCTTTCCCAACTATTTATATTACATTTGTATTCAGGGGAAGAAAATCTCTGCCCAGACTGAAAAAAAAAAAACCTCTTTGAAAACTCTGTGAATCTTGCCTCAGCAACTGCAAATGGACACTTCTGCCGTCCCCCAGACTACAAGGAGAGCTCTCAGGAGAATGGGGAAAATGTATGAATAGTTAAACCTTATTTAAAATCAGCCTAATTTTCCCAGTGATAGTGTCCTGAAATTGTTGAAGTTCAAGTGAATAGGTACAAGCCAGTGCAACAGTACCAGAAGGACATTTAACAAGAGCCTTACTAAAACCTAATAACATACATAAGTGTGGTTTTAAAAAGGGATGATCATTTTTATGTCAAACTGTATTCAGTCCTTCAAAAGAACCACAGAAATGACACTTTCCGAGTACATGTGGACTGCAGAAGCACTAAGAAGTTGATGACATCTCCACACCCTGGTTCCCACAAACAACCTTAGATGTGAAGCTATCATGCATTGTCTGAGATGAACTGTAGGGTTAGAGCCAGGGTGTTTGGAAAAAGGATTTTCCACCCATCAGATTAGCCAAGATGAAAAAAAAAAATAGATAAAATCCATGTTACTGAAAGTGTAGCAAACAGACACTCCAAAATACAGCTGTGGGAATGAAAGTTGGTGCACCTTTGAAGAACTTTACTTCTTCAAAATGTACAATGCGTACAGCCTTTCTACATAAGGTGACCCTACTTATATCTCAACTTTTAAAGTTTAAGGAATTAAAAACAAGAAGATTTAACTACCTAAAAGGCTATATGTTTCTGTTTCAATTTACATAAAACATTTCTAGACATTTATTACAAGAAATGTAGTGGTTGCTTCTAGGACATGAGATTGGCAGGTATTTTATATCTTTGCATTCTGTTGAACTTTTTTTCACCACATGCATGTATAATTAAAAAAAAATGTATAAAACACTAGTTTCAAAATAGCACCTGATTTTCATCCTCTGGCTGTGTTATCCTTGACAATTACCCAACCTCTCTGAGTTTGTTTCACCATCCACAAAATGGGGGTACTACATACCTCTTAAAGCTAAGATGGGGACTAACTCAGACACAAGTAACACAGTGCACAAAACAGGCCCTCAATAAATGTCATCTCCCCTTAGCACTAATAAACCTTGCAAATCCTCTTAATTCAACCTCCTCTTATTATTCGTAAAAACACTAAAGTCAAAAAGGCTGAGGGAGGGCGCTGACCAATGTGGCTCAATTCGTTGGGCATCATCCTGCAAAGCAAAAGGCTGCGGGTTTGATTCCTGGTCAGGGCACATTCCCAGTCAAGGCAAGTATAAGAGGCAACAAATCAATGTTTATCTCCCACATCGATGTTTCTTTCCCTCTCTTTCTCCCTCCCTTCCCCTCTTTCTAAAATTAAATAAATAAAACCTTTAGGGAAAAAAAGGCTTAGGGACTTGCCCAAGGTAGATCAAGTAGTAACCAGGAGAGCCAGGCCCTGATGCCTGGGTTCCTGCACCCTAATATAAAAACTGATTTCATATGAGCCAAGGAATGACCCTGTTACTACGTTATGGCCACACATCACTATGCAGGATCAGCCTTCTCCTCTGCCTGGCTCACTAGACTTCATGAATCTTGATATTTCCTAAACACCAAATCCACCAAGGACTGATGGAGTCCTCTGGGAAGGCAGCACCAAGAGGGAGCTCCAAGAATGTCCTGATCAAATGCAGCACTAACTTCATAGGGATTTGGATGTGGATGTGCTTTTAAAAATTGTTTGTACCTTATTCCAGCCATGCCACTTAGGTACCAATCTCTAGGTATGTACACACACACACACACACACACACACTATCCTAACTTCCAGCCCTCTGGCATGAACATAGTACCCATAATGCCCTACAACTGAGAATTTAAACAAATTTTCTTGAATGAGAAATTCTATGTAAAAACAATATATGATAAATGCCTATTCATAGGCAGTCTGTGTTTAAGCAAGAGGCTCTCTTTCCAGTGCTATTTATACATAAGCATTTGGAGCATAATAACCAGATTAAAGTGGAATGCCTTTCAAAATGACTCTCTAAGCTTTGTTAGCGACTAGGTGGTAGCTGGTTTTTATTTTTCTGTTTGCATGATTTCCTTAGAAAGAAAGCTTTCTGACTGTTGGGGCTTAGGTTATAGTTCACTCCTTTCCTAATTTCATTCAAAGACTCCATTTGTCCTGTCAGAAAAAAAGGCCAAGGTGTCTTACATGCCTACAGGAATGAAACCCTGGGTCCTACCAAGGATAGAGGTCAAAAGGAGGCATGCTGAAAAGGATAGGACAGCATATCAGTGTGCTCAGAACTGCAGTAGATAGTGTACAATAATGGATTATCAGATAAGGAGTACAGATGACAAAGCATTTGAGGGAATGTAAGAGGGTGATAAATGGATCCATGGATAATTTAAGACATTTTCCCTTTCCATATTAACACCCTACAGCTGCTTGGAATTTCACAGTTCCAAGTTCTTTCACATAAATTACTGTAGCAGACGGTTCACTGCTCATGAACAGCCCCCATCCTGATCTTATTGCAGTGGCAACAACCTAGGTCAGGGGATGAATCATGACTGGTCCAAGTCAGTGGTCCTCAACTTATGTGTACAGTACAGTCACCTGGGGATCTTTCTAAAACATCCCAGTGCCTGGACCCCACCCCAGACCAATTACATCAGTATTTGTAAGGGTGCAGCTCAGGTATTGATATTAAAAACAAAAGCTCCTCAGCTGAATGTAATGTGGTCTGAGCCAATCATGATGATCATAGTCCCTTTCACCAATTTGTTTGGGTAGGGCAAGCCACGTGACCCAGGGAAACATAAAAGACGTAGGCCAGGTCAGGGAGTTCTGGGAAAGATTTCTATAATGAGACTGAAGGAAAGAGAAACACGTAAGGGAAAAATCCTCTACTCCTTATTTGCTAACCAGTTTCCTTCATTCTGCATTTTAACGATCCTGAGCAGTTGTGTGAGAAAGTGATGCTTGTTGCTGAGGCTACCATCTTGTGACAGAGAGTGAAATCCAAAAAGATGTAAAAGATGGGAAGTACCTGGGTCCTTGTTGACTTGGTTCAGGGTGCTGAGGTCACCACACAGACTTAAAAATATCACACTGACTCCCTGGCAGATCCTGGTTATCAGGTATGGATGGACCATCCAGAAGTTACCCAGGTCAATCCAGGTGTAGCCCTTCTTTACTGATGAGCTCAGGCCATGCTCAGATGCCCCATGAGGAAGACAGCCATGAAGAGGATGGCTGTAGAGTTACCAGCTTTCCTATGTATGATGTTGTTAGCAGCTCAGGGATATTGATTTGTTCAGTGGTTGGAGCATATTAGTAATAAAGTTATATGTATTGCCCACCCCAGAGTAGTCTCTAAGCCTGGCTGGGGTGCCAAAGGTGCTGCCAGGGGATGCTAAGTGGGTAAGGGGCCCATGTAAGGGTGTGTCATATTGGAGAGATTCTGAGTTCTGGGGTCGAACACCACAGCTGTTCCACCATCACCAGCCCAGGTGTGAATTTGGGCAAATTATGTGACTTCTCTAAGTCTCAGATTCCTCATTTGTAAAATTGTTAGTGTGTCAAAATAATGATACATGTACAATGCTTAACTCAACTCAACACATGGCACATAAGGATCTCTTCCCTTCCCTAGAGAAGAATGTGAGAGACTTTTAGAAAATCATCAGTGAGTCAATAATGTTATCTTTCTAGGAATCATGAATACAACATTTTAATAAATCCACTGGTTGGTGGTGACATGGTAAGTGCCCCAATAATTCCAACAGAAATATGAAAGAAAGGGATTAGTCAACAAAGTATGGAAGAGCCTAAAACTGGCTACCAGATGTCGTTGCGGCCCTTCAGAAAAAACCCCATTAGCCTTCCAAACAGCAGCACTAGTGTCTTCCCCCATAATCACCCTCACAGACTCTAACTTCCTAGAGGATGAAGCCTTGTCTTCTAACTTTCCTCTCTATTCCTTCTCTTACCCCATCCCAGTCAGCACTCAGTAAACATCAATAAAAATGAGAAAAATGTGAAACTTTCTGGGAGACTATTCTTAAAGCCACAAAATGCTGTAGCATTTCCCTAGAGAGAGGTTCCCTCTGGCCTGTGAAGGGGAGTTAGGGACCGTTACATTAACTTATGTCTATAAATACAAGGTTAACAGATGAAAGGATGTTTTTGGTGAAATGTGACAAATCATCGTATGCCTTGTCTCCCTTTACTCTGGAAATCAGGAAAGAACACAGACTTCCTAGCAATTACAGACACTGACCAAGAAAACCACTTGATCACTGGGAGAAAAATCAGCCAACTTCCGAAATCTCTCTGAAACCCTGGCTCTATTAACAACAAAATCCACCTTCATTAACATCTTTAACTTTGTCCTCAGAGCTTTATCCCAGGGGAATAGTGAGTTACACTATAAAATGATGAATGGAAACTTAAGTCACTTCCGCTCACTGAGCACTGCTTTTCCTCCTCTGCTGGACTGCACAGTGGAGAAAACTTGCACCCTTTCAACTCACATAGAGTTTGGAGAAACCCATCCCCATGCCACTGACTAGACTCTTAAGGTCAGTGTCGTGCAGAACAAACTCTTCCCCTCAGCCAACATACAAGCCACATACTGACCTAGACACTGAACACATTTTGAGATCATTTAAGCCCCATTTTAGCATCTTAGAATACATGCTTTACAGAGAAAGAACAAAAAAATGGGGGGTGATCCTTTCAGAGAGCTCCTTCCACAGTTACAGCCAAAGCTGCTACTGCCAATCTTAAGGTTCCATCTCTCAAACAGATGGGGCAAAGTGGGGAGAAGCCCAGCCCTGAGGTCTGGTCGACACTAGAGGAAGCTGACCATGCAGCTTTCAGGAACTGACGTAAATGGGATATGGTCAAATACCCTACAAACACCAGTCATGGGGGTGGAGGAGACTCCACATGAGCCAAAAGGAAAGCTAAGGCCATTCTACACCATTATAACAGAGCCTGGGACACACACGTGCTAAACTGTTGCAAGAGAGGCCTGACTATGCCTGTGAGCTTGGGAACTCAGAAGGAAAGCCCTGGAATCTGCACATCATAGAGATAGAAACATAGAAGAAATGAAACAGATTAGGGGGAAGTAAGGTAAGAGTCAATAACTTTCCACCAAAGTCTGCTTTTGGCTTTCTCTGTTCATGCTGACATTGTTGTAAAGAGTTTTTCCTCACAAGACAGACTGGCATCAAAATAAAGTCATAATCCTCAAACTCAAATGGTCGCCAAAATCTTATGCTTTTCATGTCAATTCCGTCTCAAATTCCATTACGACTTTCAAATCTTCTCTACTATCCCCAGACCTGATATCCTTCTTCCCTCCCCTCTCCCAATTCTCAACAGATGACCTTACTTCCTACTTCACAGAGGGGTCTGGGAGTATGGAGATCTGGGTTCTGCCTCAGCCATACTTAACCTCTCTCATCTCAGGGTCCTGACCTGAGGAGGCAGGTGGCTAAGGTGGCAATCCCGATGACTCCCCCAAATTCTGCCGGCAGAGCTTTCCCACCGCTCCCCCTGCAGGCTAGTCCAAGATCCCCGAAGACCCTTCCTTGCCTCTCCCTGCCCCGGGTCACCTTACCCAGATCTGTCCCCAGAACACGGGTGGATGGCTACGTGGCGCCATCGGCCTCCGTTTCCAGCGGTGTCTCCTCGTCCAGGGTCAGCTCTGCATCGCCCTCTTCTCCGCTGCGAGGGTAAGCCAGCAGACGCATGGCCGGAGCACAGGCGGCCTCCACCTGGCGCACCTGCTCTTGGCTCAGGCGCTCGCGCCAGGCGTGCACGGCCTCGCGGGCGTCGCGCGCTGACAGGTGGAAGGGCCGGTCAGCGCCATAGGCCGTGCCGCGCGTCATGTTGAGCGCGAAGGTGTCCAGCGCGGCCAGTGCGCGCAGCCCGGCGAAGCGCAGCAGGCGACGCAGCTGGGCGCGCGGCTGCCGCACCAAGTCCTCATAGCGAAGCCTCAGGTAGCGGCGCCGCAGCCAGGCAGGCGCCCCATGCGCGAAGAGCAGGTCACGCAGCCAAGCTTCACAAATCACCTCCAGCGCACCGGTCAGGAAGAAGTCGGTGCGTGGTGCAGCAGGCAGCGAACGGGACTGGCCCCCAGGGCGAGCGCCCACGCCGTGCGCCAGCAGCACACGGTGAAAACGGTCTCCTCTCTGGCGGGTGCGCAGCACCTGGATGCTTTCTCGCAGCAGCCCCTGCCTGGATTTAAGACGCGAGTTGTGAACGGCCCGCGGGTCTCGGAAAAGCTGCACCACCTTCAGGTTAAGGCCCGGGTCACGCAGCAGAGGCACCAGCACTCCCAGATCGAGAAGGCGCACGTCCTTGATGACCACCACCGGATACTTGCGGCACTCGGCCTCCAGGGCGCGCAGAGCCACCGGTGGGCAGGTGCGCTCGCAAGCGGCGTCCTCGACAAGGCCAACCTCTGCTCGGGCACGGGCCGCGCCAGGGCACAAGGGCGGCGAGCAGATGACCTTGTTGGTCCGCCAGCGAAAGAGAGTGGCCGTGGTGAGATTGGCTGAGTCTGGGGCGCGCGCGGCAGGGTCTCCTGGCGGCATGTATAGCCGCAGCACGGAGAAGTCACAGCGGAAAAGTGAGCGCAGCATGTCACGCAGCGCGCCCTGCAGGCTCTCAGCGTCTCCTGGATACAGCGCCTGCCAGAGATGCCACATAGGCTCGTACAAGTAGAAAACGTCCGGGTGCTGGTTAAAGAGCTCGCCCAGGAACGACGAACCGGTGCGCCAGGTGGCGTGCACATATATATGCTGCTTCTCACCAGATACTTTCTCCCCGATGGCGCTGCTGAGGTTGCCCAGGGGTCCAGGGGATTGGCCTGCGTGCCCCTCAGCAGCCGGCCGCGTCTCCGAGCCCTGCTCCCGCTCTCCCGCCGCCGCGGCCTCCAGACTCCACACTCCCAGGCTGCGGTGCAGGCCCGGACAGTGCCCAGTGCCCTTGTCCGTATCCCGGCTGCCGTCCAGTATGGAAGGGACCAGCAGCAGCACCAGCGTGTACAGCACCAAGAGTAGCGCAAATTTGCAGTACTCCCGGCGCCGCCGCCGCCGGCCCTTCATCGTTTAAGGAGCCCCTTAGAGAGGGTGCGGCTCCAGTCTTCTCCCCTACCTTAGAAATCCTGTCCCAAGTCTGCCCCTCGGGCCCCTGTGGGCCCTTCTGCGCCGAGAGGGGCAAAGCCGCTAGGGCTATGCATCCACAAGGACTTGGGAGGCGGTGGTGCGGGTCCCCGGCCCTCTCGGCTCAGCGGCTGGAGAGTTGCTCATTGGTCGCCTAAGCAGCCGCCTGCCCCGCCTTCAACCTCGGTTTCTTCCCGCCTCCCTACCCGCCCAGGTTCGCCCACAGATCTGCCAGATATGGGCGGAGTTGCAGCGGGGTGGAGACGCTGGCTAGGGCAAGCTGAGCTAGACCCCACCTTTCACCAGCCACTGCATAATGAAGTCAAGTCTTCATGAATTAACTTCAGGCAAGGGAGGGGCTCGTGTGTACGGAATGTACCCAGCGATGAGATATGGACTCCACCCGGAGATCTTCACTGCCTCTCTAGTTATGTGTCCCTTGCCTGGCCATCTCTATCATAGGCAGACTCGTCTCCACACTATTTAGATTGGGGTTCTGGTCAGTGCCTACATGCAGTGCCCCCATCAGTCCCAGGACGAGTGTTACTGAGTTCTCGATGGAGAACTTCTTCACTGAGATAAACACAATTGCACATTGCATGGCGGTCCAGAAGAATCAGAGGCACTACTGCATTTACGTGGTGCATTTAGCGATTAGGGTGCAGTCTTTGTGAAATTTCAAATGTTGTGTTCCTTAGGGTTTTGCCGCCTGAGGGGTATACACATTTTACAGATATCCTGAAGATCTGTTTAGCCATTTTTAAAATGCCATGATTTTTGTAGTGCCTCTGTACTTCCTGGTGTGGTGAGATTTGGGGGTCATTTGTTACTACAGCATAACCTAGTCTGTTCATACACGGTTGAACAAAATCATTTACAGAATCATAGTGGGAAGATGGTAGAATTTCTCAGGAGCTCAGTGTTTACAAGGACCCGTAAGGAGGGACATGTACTCAAGGATGAATGAAAAAGTGACAGGAAGTCCAAGAGGCAGATTAAGCTCAGAGTTCCTGAAATTAAAAAAAAAAAAAAAACTAAAAAGAATAATTTTTGCTCTGTTTCAGCAGGATAATGAACAAGAAATATGAACACCCCTTCGGAGTTGTTGTAAGGTTAATGGCAGATATAAAGCAAATCTCATCACCAGGGAATGGTATTCAAATTGGAAATGTCAGAATGTCTCCAAAGATTGTTTCTGGTCTTTTTAATCATGGAACTACTCCACCTATGAAATCGCTAGCTCAAACATTCACTTTCCATCCACAAGTTTTTCTCATTTCAATCACTTGTTCAAATTCTCTCTGCCCCACCCCCAGCCTCATTGACCACTACCACCACTTTCTTCTCATTTTCATATTTTAGTAACACTTCTACCAATAACCTAAACTCTGCTGGCCCTCTGCTTTTTCACTACTTATTTAGCTAAGTCTCTCAAACCCTGCCTTTGGCTTTCTCTGTGCCTGCAAACACAGTAGCAAAAAGTTTCCCCACAGGACAGATTGGCATCAAGATAAAGTTATAATCATCAACCTCAAGTGGTCCCTAAGGTCTTATACTTTCTAAGTCAACTTCCAGGCTCAAGTTCATTTATGATATTTCAAACCTTCTATGAGGAAAGGTCTACTTTATTTAGACCTTTGATACCCTTCTTTGCCCTCCACCACCCCTCCCCATCTCAACAGGTGACCTTACCTTTTATTTTCATAGAGAAAACGAAACTATGTTAGACAATCTCTCACGTTTCCACTACCAGGCCCATATATCCACTTACATCTGTACCTATCTTCCTCTTTGTAGCAAGAATATTATTTTCCAATATTAATCTATAACTTGTTTCCCTATGTTTTTACTACCACCCCCTCTCCTTCTTAAAGCAGGTAGGTGACTCTGCTCACCTGAGTGGAGGATTATGGCTGGGTAGAATGCAAGATGCCATTAGTATTTTATTCCAAAAGCCTAAAACTCCAGTAGATTATGGTAGGTTTTAAAAAATAACCACATGATGCACCTGGAGAACATTATGCTAAGTGAAATAAGCCAGTCAGAGAAAGACAAATACCATATGATTCCACTCATATGTGGAATCTAATGAACAAACTGAACTAACAAAAATATGGACAGACTTATAGATGAAGAGCAGGCTGACAGCTCTGGTGGGGTGGTTAGGAGGTGGAGGGATTGAGCAAGAAGGAATAGACTCACAGACATGGACATCAGTGTGGTGATTGCAGGGGGGAGGAAGGTATAAGGAGGATAAATAGTAATGGGAAAAAATCCAATAAAAAGGTAAAAATAACCACAAGCTTTTTCCTCTTCATGCCCTTTGGCAATACTTACCCACAGTGACACTGAAATGGCCTTGCGACTTGCATCAATCAATGGGACAGTAGCAAGTATGTTACAAGCAGAGGCTTGAAAACAATCTTCCACTGTGGGGTTTGCCCTCTTACTGCTCTTGGGAACCCTGAAGTCACTGTATGAGGAAACCTGGGCTAGCCACATGGATCAGAAAATAAGCCTTCCCAGCTAAGGCTTTTCAGCCCAACTAGCCTCCCAACCACCAGACAGGTGAGAAGAGATATCCTAGGCCAGTGTGTCTAAAACTTTAATGTATACATAAACCTGTTGTGGATCTTGTCAAAATGGAGAAGTTGGCTCATTAGGCCTGGGGCAAGGCCAGAGAGTCTACATTTGTAATGAGTTTTTGGGTGCTGCTCGTCTGAGGACCACACTTTGAATAGAAAGATGCTACTCGCTCCACCCAAATCGAGTTGACCCAGACCAAAAGAACCACCTAGCTGATCCACGGAATTATGAGAAATAAAGAATGCAGGTTGTAAGATACTAAGTTGGGGGGTGTTATGCAGCAAAAGCTAGCAGATAGAGGCAAGGTGTGAGGGCTTAGGCCACATGTCTTAGAGAAGCAGGGGAAGAGCAGCTCTCCGTTGGCCTCTCCCCTAAGTGGGGGCAGGGCAGAAGGAGAGAAAAAATTCTATGGACTCTGCCACAGAGACCAGCTAAGCTCTTCTTCCTTGCAATGAATCAGGGAAGAGCAGGACTCAAGGGGGAGTGGCTGTATGATTCATTTTAACAGAGGTGATCAGAGCAGAGACACTGTCCCAAACCTTCCTGGGCCCCGGGCACAGCTTGGAGGCAGCACAAAGGTCACAGAGACAGTGATGGTGTCATTTCAGTGGCAACTATGTGGACTAAAACCCAGTGATCTAAAGACTTTAGATCAACTGCATAGTCCTGGGAGTAGAGACACCCAAAGAATCTCCAAGATAAATTGTCACCCCAGTTGAAAGAGAGCTTAATCAGATATAAGTTGCTTTCTATGAAAGTGATTTTTATCCACTTAAAAGTTAGTGGACCTGCTATCCCCCTTTTTTTCTTTCTGGTACAATAGAGTAGGCCCAGTTCCCTTCTACTGCTCCCTACTTCTCCCTCATGTGAATCCAACCACACCCTCTTAACCAGATTATTTTCACCAGTGTGAGAATTGAGCATAGTTTCTCTCTCTATCAGAAAGCCCCATTGATTCACATCCTCCTCTGACACAGCTTCTGCTTACACATACAACACTTTCATAGGAATAAGAAAGTGCCCCCACTAGACAGATAAATTGCAGAAAGTGGACCGACCACAATGAAAACAGTACTCCTTCCTTTAGGCCACAGCTCCAGGCTACAGTTTACAGCTTGAGTGCACAGTTTGGCTGGATTCCAGCTTGTGTTTGAATCCTTCTGCCAGGCACCCTTGCCACTCCCTTGTCCTGCTGCCACTGGTTTCTCTGCCCACTCCTCACAGCCCAGTTTCTTGGTGGAGTTGTCTATACTTGTTCTCTCTCTGATCTCATCTCCTACTTATTCCTTAGCACACTCCAGTGTGGATTGCACCCCCATATTGCTACATAAGCAGTTCTTTCTAAGCTTATCAAATGTTTCTGGAAGACATTTAATGTCTTGCCTTATTTGAACTTACAGTAACATTTAACACTGTTGACAGCTCCTGCCTTCAAACCCTTCTTTAAACATTTATGACATCACACTCACCGGTTCTCCTTCCATTTCAGAGCTGCACCTTCAAGAGCACAGTATTTCAGAGACCAGGCTCTGTAAAACAGTAATCCTAATAGTATCTACCTTGCAGTGTTATTGTAAGAATTAATTTTTGTAAGATAAATAGATAAATATAGGGAGATAGATAGAACAGCAATATATGATATGGAATAAGCTTTAAGTATTATGAATTATTGTCGTTGCTCTGGGAGGCTTATCCTCTTCTACATGGTCATTTGATGTTGGAATGTTAGAATTCCTTCAGGCTCAGCCACAGGCGCTTTACTTCTCACTCTATGGTCTCTTCAATAACCCCAGATCCACATTTCCAGCCCAGATCTCTCCTTGGTGCTCCAGGCCTAGAAATCCAGTTTCCTACTTGACACTCCATCTTGGTTGCCTCAAGGTCATCTTAATTTTAATATTATTGGGAAAACCCTGTAGTCTATCATGCAATTAGAAATTAAGGAATTAGTCTTGGCACCTCTCTCTTCTTCAGCCTCACCCCTTCCTCAATCCAATCCATTGCCAAGTCAGATCGGTTTTACCTTCTCTTATCCTTTTAATCCATCAATTCTCTTCATTGCCACTACTACTACCCTAGCTCAGGTGACTACCCTCAATCTCTTGGAGCACTGTAAAAACTGCTTTGCCTACTGTTTCCAGTATACCTTCCTCTGATTTTGCATCAGTGGTTTATTCCAGTCATGCCATTCCTCTGCTTAGAATCCATCATGGCTCCCAACTGGTCTTTGGATAATTACTCAAGTCATTAAGGCTTGAAAATTGTGTTGTTAGGGGTTGTTAAAGAGATAACTACAGATCCAAAATAGTGTCACTTGAGCTAAAGCCTATGATACCAAACCTAGATTTAACACCTGACCCAAGTGCTCTTTTGACCTTTCCAAGAAATACAATCTTAATCAACAAGTCTGTAAGTTTCTAGTCAGCACCAGTGAGGTAATCTGCCATGTGGGCCCTCTCCATTCCCCATAGAGAAAACAGGCAGTCTGCATGATAAAACTGTTTGCCAAAAGTTCCCCCCAAAAGATGTTCTGGTCTAGATATAATCTCTTCTTTTCTTTTGTCAATAGCTCCCTTGCTCTGCCCTTTTTCCTGTGAAAACCTTTCATTTTTTACAACCCCTCTGGGTGCCCTTCTAGTTGCTAGACAGGATGCTGCCCAATTAATAAATGGCCTAATTAAGCAAATTAGATTTTCAAATTTACTCAGTTGAATTTTTTAACAGGGTGTGGAATCCCAGAGCTTATCATGGTATCAAGCACATAGTAGATGCTCAATAAGTCTCTACTGCCTGATTGACTGCTGGGGGGGAGCACTTTTACTTGGAGCACTTTTACATTTAGTTTTTGAAAGTAAACTACTATTTTTATTGAGGAAGTAAGTAATAACTTTAAAAAATAGTCTTGCTAAGACCCAGTGGATTGAGATTGAAGCAGAAAGACCTATTGTGAAAGAAGGAGAGGACAATTTGAAGTAGATGGCTGTAGGAATGGAAGGGATGGGTAGAGACTGGGAGAACAGAATCTGCAGGATTGGCAGATGAAAAAATGAGACCAAGGGTTTGGACTTGGAAATAGAAAAAGTATTGTTTTTTATTCATTTGTTCTGGTACCTTCTCTTTTTCATGAGGTTTCAAACATAATAAACAAGGGTACTAAAATCACATCTTTGATAGTTTAAAAACCTTGGATCTGGAGATCAAACTTCCTAAAAAATAGCTGGTAGTGTTTCCCTTTGTATTATTTTCATATCTTTATATTTACTTTAAAATATTTCTCAAATGCACCACAGTTTTTTGATCCACTCATTTACTGGACATGAATAACAAGATGGGGATTGACTGTGGGAGTGGGTGGTGGGCCGGGTGGAGGAGAGAAAAGGGGGAAATTTGGGGACAACTGTAATAGAACAAAAATAAAATAGTTAATAAAAAATAATTCTCAAGTACCATTGTGTGCCTGGGATTGTACTAAGCTGAGGAGGTACACGGTGAGAAAAACAGTCCCTGTCTCTGCTCTCATTCCTTTTCCAGGCTAAGAGGAAAGATCAGCATTAACCAAATAAAGCCCCCACAGTGCGCGATGAACCCTGAACTGAGCCAAATGCTGTGAAGGAGAAGAACACAGTTCTCTGAGAGAGTATAATAAAAGGCCTATCTTAGTCTCTGTGTGTGTATTTGGGGGAGGGTGGCAAAGACTTCCCAGAAGGGACACTCAAGCTGAGATCTGAAGGTGGAGAAGAGCCCAGGTAATGAGATGGCAATGGAATAACAGAACATGGCCACTACAAGAAACTTAGAGAAGCTGTTTAACTTTTCTTGCAAATTAATTTTTCCATATAAACTTTAGTATCAACTTGTCTAGGCATAGAATAAAAACTCACTAGTATTTTTATTGAGAATGCAGGACATTTTAAATATAACTTAGGAAGGAGAATTTTCCTTATGATATTGTCTTGTCATATCCAAGATAAAGAAATGTCTTTCCATTTGTCCAAGACTTCTCTGTCTTTTAAGAGGGTTTTAAATATTTCATTGTATAGAGTAGCATATTTCTTCAATTTATTCTTAAGTATTTCATCTTCTTTGTTGCCATTGTAAGTGGATTTTTCTCTAAGATTACATCTGCTAACTGGTTACTGCATACTCAAAGCAGTTGATTTCTGTATGTTAATTTTCTATCTTAATAACTTACTGAATTCTTTGATTTTTAAGTTAGTTTTTATTATTGATTCTGTAGGAGTCTCCAGATTTATTATCATGTCATCTGCAAGGAGAAATAGTTTTACTTCTGTTTTTCAAACTCTTATGCCCCTACTTAATTTTTCTTATCTAATTCTATTGGCTAATACCTCCAGTATAATGTAAATACTTGTGGAGATAGTGATTGTCCTTATCTTGTTCTTGATCTTAGATGAATTCGGCTAAGTTTCCCATTAAGTAAGATGCTGGGTTGAGGATTAATGTGTGAACACTCATAAATGTACCCATAAGTGTTACCATGTAAAGCAAGTATCCATCAATTTATATTTTTTGAGTGTTTTTAAAATTAGGAAAGGAAGTTAAATTTTGTCAAAGGCTTTTTTAGCATCAGTTGAAATCATCATATGATTCTTCTCCTCAGATGTTTTAATATAACTAATTATATTATTTTATAATATTGAATGAACCTTCCATTTTAGGAGTAAATACCAATTAGACATGGAGCATGATTTACCTAATGTCATGTTAGATACTGTTTGCTTTTAAAAAAAGATTTTATTTTATTTTTAGACAGAGGGAAGGGAGGGAGAGAAAGAGGGAGAGAAACATCAATGTATGGTTGCTTCTCACACACCCCTCACTAGGGACCTGGCCTGCAACTCAGGCATGTGCCCTGACTGGGAATTGAACTGGTGACCGTTTGGTTCACAGGCTGGCACTCAAACCACTGAGCCACATCAGCCAGGGCTGCTTTTTATCTACTATTTTGAAATCAATATTCATAAGTGATTTAATTTGTAATTTCAATTTTTGTGCTGTCTTTATAAGGTTTGGGTATCAAGATTATACTTACTTTATAAATACAAACTAAATGTTTTCCTTCAGTTTCTATGCTATGGAATAATTTTGTAGCATTTAGACAATCTTTTCTGTGAATGTTTGGCAATTTTTTCCTGTGAAACCATCTGAGCTAACTGTGTTTTTCTGGGATAAGTCTTTTATAACTTTAAAGAAATTGATTTGTTTAAGCTTTGTCTCTCTATGGGGTCAATTTTAGAAGATCTGTTTTCCTAGGAAATCATCCATAACATGTATGTTTTTTAATTTGTATGCATAGTGGTCTACAAAAGGTCTCATAATTTCAAAAAATTTCTTGCTTCAGTGGTTACTTCCCTCATATCATTTTGAATTTTGTATATGTCTGCCACTCCTTTTTTTCTTGAAACACTACAGGAATTTCTGCTAAGATCAGGGACAAGGTAAGGATACCCATTATTTCCACAAGTGTTTAACTTTACACTGGTTGGATTAATCAAAAATAATGGTTTGTATATTTTATTAATTTGTTCAAGATAATAGGATTTTAATTTGACTAGATGTAAAAATACAATGTTTTTCTATTTTTTATCTCATTAATTTCTGCACTTATCTGTATGCTTTCCTCCTTGTGCTTTTTGGATACACTGTACCTCCTCACACAACCAAAATTAAGGACAACAAAGATTTAGAAACAAGAAAACAATCAGAACTGAGAGGAAATTGAACTGTACAGAGGTCCGACAACCATTCATCCAGACCGGCAAGAGGGGCAGAGTCATGGCAGGATGAAGCGGAGGTTGGTGACCCAGGCAAGCAGGCAGCTGCTGGCAGACCCAGGCCTACAGACAGCAGCTAGCAGGCCCCAGGCGCACAGGCAGTGGCTAGTGGATCCCAGGTGCAAGGCGGCTGGCTGATCAGGTGGTCCCACATTCACGTGCAGATAATCCAGGCGAAAATGGGGAACAAGTCAGAACTAGCAACCCAGGGCCCCAGTGCCAGGAAATAAAACCTAAAAACACTGAGACCCTGCCCCCACATACAGCATCACAACCCAGCAACTGGGCTGTCCCGCCCTGGGGAACACCTAAGGCTCTACCCCTCACTATGTAACAGCTGTGACCAGACCAAAAACAAAACTAAAAAAAATAAAACAAAAAACAAAAATGGCTCAAACAGGAGAACAGATGAAAAGTCCCAGAGCCAATTCATCTAAGCAACCAAGATATAGCCAACCTATCAGATGCACAATTCAAAGCACTGGTGATCAGGATGCTCACAGAATTGGTTCATTTTGTTCACAAATTAGATGAACAAATGAAGGCTACAATAAGTGAAATGAAGGAAAAGGAACAGGGAACCAATAGTGATGGGAGGAAACTGGGACTCAAATCAATGGAGTGGACCAGAAGGAAGAAACAAACATCCAATCAGAAAAGAATGAAGAAACAAGAATTCAAAAAAAATGAGGAGAGGCTTAGGAAACTCCAGGACATCTTTAAACATCCCAACATCCAAATTATAGGGGTACCAAAAGGGGAAGAGGAAGAGCAACAAGTGGAAAAGTTATTTGAACAAATAATAAAGGAGAACTTCCCCAATCTGGCAAAGGAAATAGACTTCCAGGAAGTCCAGGAAGCTCAGAGAGTGCCAAAGAAGTTGGACCCAAGGAGTAACACATCAAGGCACATCATAATTACATTAGCCAAGATTAAAATGAAGGAGAGAATTCTAGAAGCAGCAAGATAAGGGGACAGTCACCTACAAAGCAGTTCCCATCAGACTGTCAGCTGATTTCTCAAAAGCTGCCTTACAGGCAAGAAGGGGCTGGAAAGAAGTATTTGAAGTCTTGAAAGGCAAGGACCTACATTCAAGATTGCTCTACCAGCAAGGCTTTCATTTAGAATAGAAGGGCAGATAAAGTGCTTGTCAGATAAGATCAAGTTAAAGGAGTTCATCATCACCAAGCCCTTATTATATGAAATGTTAAAGGAACTTACCTAAGAAAAAGAAGATAAAAATATGACAGTAAAAAGACAACAAACTCACAGATATTAACAACCACACCTAAAAGAAAAGCAAACTAAGAAAACAGCTAGACCAGGAGCAGGAATACAGAAATGGAGATCACATGGAGGGTTAGCAACAGGAGAGTGGGAGGAGGAGAGAGGGGGGAAAGGTACAGAGAATAAGTAGCACAGATGGTAGGTAGAAAATAGACAGGGGGAGGGCAAGAATAGTGTGGGAAATGTAGAAGCTAAAGAACTTATGATACATGGACATTAACTAAAGGGGGGAATGTGGGTGGGAGGGGGTGTGCAGGGTGGAGGGGAATGATGGGGGAGAAATGGGACAACTGTAATAGCATAATCAATAAGATATAAAAAATTTTCTGAATAGGGAATTTAATTCACACATGTTTACTTTTCATTTATTGATATTAACAATATTAATTTGTTGACATTAAGTTTCCTGTGATCACTTATTTAATTATATCCTATAATTTCTGACATACAGTGTTTTCATTAGCAATATTTTTTAATTCCATAAATTCATTTTTCCTTTCTACCAAGAATTATTTAATAGAAGATTTTTAAATTTCCAAGTAGAATTTCTCATTTTATTGCATTGTGATTATAGAATATTGTTTATAGTAGTTCTATTTTATGGCATTTACTGATACTACCCTTGTAGTATCATTGGGGTTTTTTTTGTTGTTTTCTATAAATTTTGAGAGTATTTGTTCTAGATCTGTGATATATGCCATTGGTATTTTAATAGGAATTGCATTGAATCTATAGATAGCTTTGAGTAATATGGATAATGTCTATGAGTATGTGTCATGTGCACTTGAGAAGAAAGTGTATCCTCAATTATTATGGTGTAAAGCTTGATATATCCATAATTATCTACCTTATTAATTCATCATTTTGGTCTCTATATTCTTTTCTGAAAATTTTTATTTTTATGTTTTATACTTGTTCAAATGATTTCCTCCTTTGTTCCACCACCCAGCCTACTCCCATCCCCACAGTCATTCCCTACCCTGTCATCAATGTCCGTGCATCCTTCATGTATGTTAATTGATTAATCACTTTGCCTCTTTCAAACAGTCCCCCCTCCCGCCTCTACCCTTACCCCTGTCAGTCTATTCCATGATTCTATGCATCTGGTTCTATTTTGCTAACTACTTTATTTTGTTCATTAGATTCCTCTTATAAGTGAGATCATATAGTATATGTCTTTCACTGACTGGCTTATTTCACTTAGTATAATGCTCTTCAGTTCCATCCATGCTGTCACAAAAGGCAAGAATTCCTTCTTTCTTTCTGCTATGTAGTATTCCATTGTGTAAATGTCCCACAGTTTTTTAACCCATTCATCTATTGATGGACACTTTGGCTTTTTCCAAATCTTGGCTATTGTAAATAGCACTGCTATGAACATAGGAGTGCATAAGTTTTTTTGAATCGGCATTTCCGGATTCTTAGTGTATATTCCCAAGAGTGGCATCATTGAGTCAAAAGGTAGTTCTATTTTCAATTTTTAAGGAAATTCCATACTGTTTTCCACAGTGGCTGCACCAGTCTGCATTCCCACCAACAGTGTACTAGGGTTCCATTTTCTCCACATTCTCACCACCACTTCTTGTTTGTTGATTTATTTTCTTAAAGATTTTATTTATTTATTTTTAGAGAAAGTGGAAAGGAAGGAGAAAAAGGAGAGAAACATCAATGTGTGGTTGCCTCTTGTGCACCCCCTACTGGGTACCTGGCCCACAACCCAGGCATGTGCCCTGACTGGGAATCAAACCAGCAATCCATTAATTCACAGGCTGGCACTCAATCCACTCAGCTACACTAGCCATGGCTGTTTATTGATTGGTTAATGACAGATATTTTGGCCAATGTGAAGTGGTTTCTCAATTTGCATCTCTCTGATGGCTAGTAATGTTGAGCATCTTTTCATATGTCTATGAGTGATTTGCATTTCCTCCTTGGAGAACTGTCTATTCAGATCCTTTTCCCATTTTTAAATGGATTGTTTGCCTTCCTGGTATTGAGTAGTATGAATTTTTTATGTATTTTGGAGATTAAGCCTTTGTCTGATGTACCATTGGCAAATATGTTCTCCCATACAGTCTGTTCCCTTTTCATTTTGATGATGGTTTCTTTAGCCGTGCAGAGCTTTTTAATTTGATGCAGTCCCGTTTCTTTACCCTTTCTTTTAATCCCCTTTGCTCTAAGAGATATCTTGGCAAAAATATTGCTACATGAGATATCTGAGATTTTACAGCCTATGTCTTCTACTGGAATTTTTGTGGTATAATGATGTATATTTAAGTCTCTTATCCATTTTGTGCTTATTGGTATATGATGTGAGTTGATGGTCTTACATTTTTTCACATGTACCAGTCCAGTTCTCCCAACAGCATTTATTGAAGAGACTATTTTTACTCCATTGTATGCTCATGATGCTTTTGTCAAATATTAATTGACCATAGAGACACAGGTTTATTTCTGGGCTCTCTATTCTCTTCCATTGATCTCTGTGTCTGTTCTTACACCAGTACCAGACTGTTTTGATTACAATGGTCTTGTAGTATAGTTTGATATCAGGTAATGCGATCCCTCCAATTTTGTTCTTCTTTCTCAAGATTGCTGAGGCTATTCAGGTTTTTTCTTGTTGTTGTTGTTCCATATAAATTTCAGAGTATTTGTTCTAGATCTGTGATATATGCCATTGGTATTTTAATAGGAATTGCATTGAATGTATAGATAGCTTTGAGTAGTATGGACATTTTAATGATGAATGATATTAATTCTTTCAATCCATGAACATGGTGTATGCTTCCATTTGTTTGTGTCTTCTTTAATTTCTTTCTTCAGTGTTGTGTTGTTCTCTGAGTACAGCTTGTTTACATCCTTGGTTAAATTTATTCCTAGGTACTTTATTTTTTTTGTTGTTGCTGTTGCTCTGGTAAATGGAATTCTTTCTTAGTTTCTTTTTCTGATAGTTCATTGTTGGTGTACAAACATGCCATCAATTTCTGAATATTGACTTCATATCCTGCTCTTTTGCTGAATTCATTTATTAGGTTGAGTAGTTTTTTGGTGGAGTTATAGGGTTTTCTATGTACACTATCATGTTGTCTGCAACTAATGACAGTTTTATTTTCTCCTTTCCAATTTTAATGCCTTTTATTTCTTCTTTTTGTCCAACTGCTGTGGCTAGAAATTTCAGTAGTATGTTGAAAACAGTGGTGAAAGTGTACCCCCTTTTCTTCTTCTTCATCTTAATGTAAACGCTTTGAGTTTTTTCCCACAGAGTATGATGTTGGCAGAAGGTTTTTTGTGTATGGCCTTTTTTATATTGCAGTGTGCTCCTTCTATTCCAACTTTGTTGAGTGTTTTATCATAAACAGGTGCTACACTTTATCAAATGTTTTTTCAGCATCTATTGATATGACAGTTTGATTTTTGTCCTTCGTTTTGTTTATGTGATGTATTATGTGATTTGATTTGCAAATATTGTTCCATCCTTGCATCCTGGAATACCTCACTTGATTATGGTGTATGATCTTTTCAAGGTATTGCTGGATCCAATTTGCCAATATTTTGTTGAAGATTTTAGCATCTATGTTAATCAGAAATATTGGCCTATAATTTTTCTTTCTTTGATATGTCTTTACGTGGTTTTGGAATTTGGCTTAATATTGGCCTATAAAAAAAGTTTGGGAGTCTTTCCTCTTTATGAATTCTTTTGAACATTTTGAGAAGGAAAGGTGTTAGTTCTTCTTTGAATGATTGGTAAAATTCACCTGTGATGCCATCTGGTCCAGGGCTTTTGTGTGTCAGGAGTTTTTTGATGGCTGCTTCAATTTCACTGGTTGTTATCAGTCTATTCAGGTTTCCTTCTTCTACTTGATTCAGGTTTGGAAGACTGTATGTTTCTAGAAATTTATCCACTTCACCCAGGGTGTCCAATTTCTTGGCATATAATTAATTGTTCAGAGTAATTTCTTACAGTCCTTTGTATTTCTGTGGTATCAATTTTTACTTCTCTTTCATTTCTGATTTTATTTATTTGGATTGTCTCTCCTTTTTTTGATGAGTCTGGTTAAAGGTTTGTCTATTTTGTTTGGCTTTTCAAAGAACCAGCTCCTGGATTCATTGATCCTTTATATTGTTTTTCTTGGTCTCTATGCCATTTTACCTTGCTCTGATCTTGATTATTCCCTCCCTTCTACTCTCTCTGGGCTTTGTTTGTTGTTGTCCCTCTTGTTCTTTTAGTTGTAGACTTAGATTGTTTATTTGAGATTTTTCTCTCTTTAGGTAGGCCTGTATTGCTATGAACTTCCCTCTGAGGACTGCCTTTGCTGTGTCACATAGGTTTTGGGTTGTTGTGTGTTCATTTTCATTTGTTTCCAGAAACTTTATAATTTCTTCCTTGATCTCACTATTAACCCAATCATTGTTTAATAATATGTTATTTAGTCTCCATGAATTTGAATGTTTTTGAGTTTTTCCCTTTAGGTTGGTTTCTAGGTTCAAGTTATTGCGATCCTAGAAGATGCTTGATATGATTTCAATTTCCTTGATTTTTTTAAGTTTTGTTTTGTGTCCTGCCATGTAATCTGTCTTTGAAAATGTTCCATGTGCATTTGAAAGAAATGTATATTTTGCTTCTTTGGGATGAAATGTTTTGTAAATATAAATTAGGTCCATTTGATCTACAATGGTATTCATTGCCACAATATCCTTGTTGATTTTTTTGTTTGGAAGAGCTATCCATTGTTGACAGTAGAGTGTTAAAATTCCCTACAACGAATGCATTCCTGTCAATCCCTTTGTTAATGTCTTCCGGGGTATTCTTTACATATTTTTGTGCTCCTATATTGGATACATAAATGTTTACAAGGGTTATGTCTTCCTGTTGGAGTACTCTCTTAAGTATTATATAGGGACCTTCTTTGCCTCTTGTTATGACCTTCATTTTGATGTCTATTTTGTCTGATATAAGTGTTTCCTCAGCTCTTGTATCATATCCATTTGAACGGAATATTTTTCTCTATCCCTTCACTTTTAGCCTGTGTGAATCTTTTGTTCTGAGGTGGATCTCTTATAGACAGCCTATATGTGGGTTATGTTTTCTTATCTATTCAGCTACCCTATATCTTTTGACTGGAACATTTAATTCATTTACATGTAAGGTTATTAGTGATAGGTGTTTGTTCATTGCCATTTTTACCCTTTGTGCCTGTGTATCCCCCCTCTCTTTTACTTCATCTTCTTAAAGCAGTCCCTTTAGCATCTCTTGCAATGATGGTTTGGTGGAGATGTACTCTTTTATTTGTTTTATTTATTTTTTTTACTTATGAATTACTTTGTGGTCTTTTCATTTAATGGAAGTATAATTGACACAAAACATTATATTAGTTTAGGGTGTGCAACATAATGATTCAAAGTTGTATATACTGCAAAATGATCACTACAATAAGTCTAGTTAATATTTGTCACCATACATAATTATAGATTTTTCCCTTACGATAACTTTTAAGATCATTTTGTTAACAACTTTTTTTAAATTTTATTTTAATTGTGGTTCTTATACAGTTTTCTGTCTTCTACTCCCATCCCAGCCCACTGCCCCAGCCCTCCCCAGCTCCGTCCCATTTCCACCCCCCCTAGCTTTTGTCCATGCGTCTTTCATACTTGCTGCTCTAAACCCTTCCCCTTCTCCCTGGATATTCCTATCCCTCTCCTCTCTTGTTCTCAATTTCAGTTTCTTTGGTTATATTATGCTTGTTTGTTTGTTCTATTAATTAGGTTCGGGTTAAAGGTGAGATCATATGGTATTTGTCTTTCACTGCCTGGCTTATTTCGCTTAGGATAATGCTCTCCAGTTCCATCCATGCTGTTGAGAAGGGTAGGAGCTCCTTCTTTCTTTCTGCTGCATAGAATTCCATTGTGCAAATGTACCATAGTTTCTTGATCCATTCGTTTACTGATGGGCATCTAGGTTGCTTCCAACACTTGGCTATTGTAAATTGTGCTGCTATGAACATTGGGGTGCATAGGTTCTTTTGGATTGGTGTTTCAGGATTCTTAGGATATAATCCCAGCAGTGGGATTGCTGGGTCAAAAGGTAGGTCCATTTTTAGTTTTCTTAGAAAATTCCATACTGCTTTCCATAGTGGTTGTACTAGTCTGCAGTCCCACCAACAGTGCACTAGGGTTCCCTTTTCTCCACAACCTCTCCAACACTTGTTGTTTGTTGCTTTGTTTATGATGGCCATTTTGACTGGTGTGAAGTGGTATCTCATTGTGGTTTTAATTTGCATCTCTCTGATGGCTAGCTGTATCGAGCATCTTTCTATGTGTTTCTGGATCTTCTGTATGTCCTCCTTGGAGAACTGTCTGTTCAAGTCTTTTGCCCATTTTTTAATTGGGTTGCTTGTCTTCTTAGAGTGGAGTTGTGTAAGAATTTATATATTTTAGATATTAAACCCTTGTCTAAGGTATCATTTGCAAATATGTTTTCCCATATGGTTGGTTTCCTTTTTGTTCTACTGCTGTTTTCTTTAGTTATGCAGATCTTTTTATTTTGATGAGATCCCATTTGTTTATTCTTTCCTTTATGTCCATTGCTTTAGGGGACATATCAGTAAAAATATTGCTGAGTGAAATATCTGAGATTTTCCTGCCAATGTTCTCTAGGACTTTAATGGTGTCACGGCCTATATTTAAATCTTTTATCCACCTTAAATTTATTTTTGTGTGTGGTGTAAGTTGGTGCTTGAGTTTCATTTTTTTGCATGTAGCTGTCCAGTTCTCCCAACACCACTTGTTGAAGAGGCTATTTTTACTCCATTTTATGTTGCTGCCCCCTTTGTTGAATATTAATTGACCATAGAGGCTTGGGTTTATTTCTGGGCTCTCTGTTCTATTCCACTGGTCCATGTGCCTGTTTTTATGCCAGTACGAGGCTGTTTTGATTATAGTGGCCTTGTAATACAGTTTGGTGTCAGGTATTGTGATCCCTCCTACTTTGCTCTTCTTTCTCAAAATTGCTGCAGCCATTCGAGGTCATTTATAGTTCCATATAAATTTTTGAAGTGTTTGTTCTATGTCTGTGAAATATGCCATTGCTACTTTAATAGGTATTGCATTGAATCTGTAAATTGCTTTGGGTAGTATGGACATTTTGATGATGTTAATTCTTCCAATACATGAACATGGTATATGTTTCCATTTGTTTGTGTCTTCCTTGATTTCTTTCTTCAATGTTGTGTAGTTTTCTGCGTACAGGTCCTTTACCTCTTTGGTTAGGTTTATTCCTAGGTATTTTATTTTTCTTTTTGCTATATCGAATGGGATTTTTTTCTTGATTTCTGCTTCTGCTGTTTCATTGTTGGTATACAGAAATGCCTTTGATTTTTGGATATTGACTTTGTATCCTGCTGTTTGGCCAAATTCATTTACTAGGTTGAGCAGCTTTTTGGCCGAGTCTATGGGATTTTCTCTGTACAGTATCATGTCATCTGCAAATAACAATAGTTTTGTTCCCTCCTTTCCAATTTGGATGACTTTTTTTCCTTTTCTTGTCTAATTGCTGTAGCAAATACTTCCAATACTATATTGAATAGAAGTGGTGAAAGTGGACAACCTTGTCTTTTTCCTGATCTTAGTGGGAAAGATTTTAGTTTTTGCCCGTTGAGTATGATGTTGGCTGTAGGTCTCTCATATATGGCCTTGATTATGTTGAGGAATGCTCCCTCAATTCCCACTTTGCTGAGTGTTTTTATCATAAAGGGTGCTGTACCTTATCAAATGCTTTTTCCACATCTATTGATATGATCATGTGATTTTTGTCTTTGCTTTTGTTTATGTGATGTATTGCATTTAATGATTTGTATATGTTGAACCATCCTTGCATCCCTGGGATGAATCCCACTTGGTCATGGTGTATGATCTTTTTAATGTATTGTTGGATGCGGTTTGCCAATATTTTGTTGAGGATTTTAGCATCTATGTTCATCAGTGATATGGGCCTGAAGTTTTCTTTCCTTGTTATATCTTTATCTGCTTTGGGGATTAGAATGATGCTGGCTTCATAAAAAGAGTTTTGGAGTTTTCCATCATTTTGGATTCTTTTGAAAAGTTTGTGAGGGGTAGGGGTTAGCTCTTCCTTAAATGCTTTGTAAAATTCTCCTGTGAGACCATCTGGTCCTGGGCCTTTGTGTTTCAGGAGTTTTTTGATTACTGCTTCTATTTCATCTGCTGTTATTGGTCAGTTCAGGCTTTCTGCTTCTTCATTCAGTTTTGGGAGATTATATTTTTCTAGAAACTTGTCCATTTCACCTAGGTTTTCAAATTTCTTGGCATACAGTTCTTCATAGTAATTTCTTACAATCCTTTTTATTTCTGTGGAATCAGTTGTAATCGCTCCTCTTGCATTTCTGATTGTGTTTATTTGGGTCCTCTCTCTTTTTTTCTTGATGAGCCTGCTTAAAGTCTTGTCGATTTTGTTTATCTTTTCAAAAAACCAGCTCCTGGATTCATTGATCCTTAGAATTGTACTTTTAGTCTCTATGTCATTTAATTCTGCTCTGATCTTAGTTATTTCCTTCCTTCTACTTGCTCTGGGCTGTCTTTGTTGTTGTTCCTCAAGTTCTTGTAGGCGTAGTGTTAAGTTGCTTGTTTGAGATGTTTCTATCTTTTTTAGGTAGGCCTGTATCACTGTGAACTTTCCTCTGAAGACTGCCTTTGCTGTATCCCATAAGTTTTGGGTCCTTGTGAGTTCATTTTCATTTGCTTCCAGAAATTTTTTGATTTCCTCCCTAATTTCATTCTTGACCCATTCATTGTTTAATAGCATGCTATTCAATCTCCATGATTTTGAGGGCTTTGTGTTTTTCCCCTTGGGGTTGGTTTCTAGTTTCAGTCCCTTGTGGTCAGAGAAAATGCTTGGTATGATTTCAATTTTCTTGAATTTGATGAGGTTAGTTTTATGACCGATCATGTGGTCTATCTTTGAGAATGTTCCATGTACATTTGAATAGAAAGTGTATTTAGTTTCTTTGGGATGAAGGGCTCTATATATATCAGTTAAGTCCATTTCATCTAGAGTGTCGTTCAATGCCACAATATCCTTGTTGATATTTTATTTAGAAGATCTGTCCATTTTTGACAGTGGAGTGTTAAAATCCCCTACTATAATTATGTTGCTGTCAATATGTTTCTTGAAGTCCTCTAAGATTTTCTTGATGTATTTAGGTGCTTCTATGTTGGGTGCATATATATTTACAATGTTTATGTCTTCTTGGTGGATTCTTCCCTTGAGTATTATGAAGTGACCTTCTGGGTCTCTCTTTATGGCCCTTCTTTTGAAGTCTATTTTGTCTGATATGAGTATTGCTACCCCGGCTTTTTTTTCCTGTCCATTTGCTTGGAAAATTTGTTTCCAGCCCTTCACTTTGAGTCTGTGTAGGTCTTTTGTCCTGAGGTGGGTCTCTTGTAGGCAGCATATGTGTGGGTCATGCTTTCTTATCCATTCAGCTATTCTATGCCTT
>PVKU01005485.1:0-66334 GCA_004027475.1 Anoura caudifer
AACAGGGGAGTGGGAGGAGGAGAGAGGGGTAAAAGGTACAGAGAATAAGTAGCATAGACGGTGGGTAGAAAATAGACAGGGGGAGGGCAAGAATAGTGTGGGAAATGTAGAAGCTAAAGAACTTATGACACATGGACATGAACTAAAGGGGGGAATGTGGGTGGGAGGGGGGTGCAGGGTGGAGGGGAATGAAGGGGGGAAATGAGGCAACTGTAATAACATAATCAATAAAATATACTTTAAAAAAAGAAACAGGAATTCCCTAGTTTCCTTGCCCCTTGGTGGGCTGATTCAGAGTATCTTCTGTAGAGTCTCTCAGAAGGTGCCCAGTAGGATTGAGCCGCAGTTGTCCACTGTAGGGACCTGCTCATTAGCACTTTTTTTTTACTGGCTTTCCTCCCTTCTACTTTCCCACTCCTTCACCTTCCCACTCCCTCTTCAAACAAACTACCTGTAGTCAGATTCTTGTCTCAGGGTGTACTTTTGGAAAAACCTAAACCAGGAAAGAGTCTAAGGAAAAGTCACATTAAATATATCAGAAGATACAGAGATGAATAATAAACAAGCTGGGAATAAAATAAATAGCTATTTATGTATTATACACTCTGGGAGCAGTGATCATTTTTCATTCAACATTGTATCTGTAACAACTAACACTGTCCCTGCACATAATTGGCCTCAAATATTTTTTAAATGGGTGAATTAATTAATTCATGAGGACCTAGATCTCTCCCCTAAGGTTCTTCAAATTTTAAGATGACAAGTTATCCTAATTAATGCCAAAGAAAAGGACTGGAATTATAAAAAAGAAATGTGAAATGATGTATTGATTTAAATAATTATTAAAAAGATTTGAATAAATGCAAAAATATATCTTGTGTTTAAATAGAAAGATGCCAAATATAGAGATGTTAATTTTCCCTAAATGAATCTTTAAATATAATACATTCTTAATATTGGATATAAATACCAACAGAACTCTGTTTAACATAGGCAACTTACTTCCAAAATCCATAAAAATATAGCAAGGATAATTCTTGAAAAGGAAATAAGAAATGGGATCATTGCTGAGACATTTATGTCTTAGTGGTTGTTTCCTTGATAACACTCAAGTTTTAAAATAACCATTTGTAAAGATCTATGTTCTTTGATAAAGCACTATCTTCACCAGACGATCTAAGGGTGAGGGACAGAGGGTTTATCTTTCTAGTATTCATTAATTCATTCGTTCATTTATTCACAACCCTAATCAGTGCAAAGCCCTTGTCATTCATATAATTGTCTTTTATTAAGCAAAACTTGCTATGTGTAAGCAAGCACTCAGGACAGTGTCTGGTCCACAGTAGCACTTTGGTTTCTCTGTTTACTACCTTAATTCATCAATTCTAAAATTTCTTTCCAAAGTTTAACATTTCCAAAATTAGGATATGAATAGCACTGAAAATGAACAGCACTGAAAATGCATAGCACTTAGATTTGAAGAAATCCTGTTTTCTTATTTGCCCTGTTCCCCTTGACAGGAGGCCCCTGGATGGCAGAGGCTCTTCCATTACTGCACCCCAGCCCCTGGCACCATGGCTGAGCCCTCGTAGGTGCCCAGTGAATTGGTGGAATTATTGCAAAAAGGAAAAAAGCCTTTCCCAAGGGCACTCAACCCCACCACTCAAAGACTGCATGTCACCTTTCTCCTCTGAACTCCTGAGGTGCTCTGGCCAGACTTCTTTTCTGATCTCTCATATTCTACCTTGAACTACAGTTGAGGGCCTGTCTTAGCTTATACCACTGAAATAAAGGCAGGTGCCCTGCTCTATTTATCTGAGGATCAGCATGCTATATTTTGCACAGTGCCTGCACTAAGAGTCTTAATCAAAGTACTTTTAGTTGCAAGAAAATACACAATGTCAACTTCCTTGTGGCCCCCAGTCAGCCCCGCTGTGAGCACTGCAAGGGCAGCGGTTAGGTCCTTTTCATCTCTAGGTGTCCAGAGCCTTGTATATAGAAGGTACTCAGTGAGTACAGATCGATGAACTTGTCCTTCCTTCACCCCATCCCAGTCTGGCGCAACTTTCTTCTCCAGCACAAGCCCATCAAAAAATTCACAAATTATATGTTTTATAACCAACACAGCAGCAGAAATCCTTCACAATTCTCAACTACAACAGAAGAAAGATCCAAATGGAGTCTATCTGTCATTCATACAGTTTTCTCTCCTCAGGAAAGCTGTGCTCTGGAGCACGGTCTATAACTTTTAAAACTCCTGATGCCAAATTAAACCAGAATTTCTGGGAGTGGGAGCCAGCAAGCACTATTTGTTTTCAGTTCTCAACATGCAGCCCAGGTTAAGCTCTACCATATCTGCAACACAAAAATTTGTCCAAATACATTCAATGTAAGGGGTGATTCTGAGTTTTGCAAAGGAGTCAATACCAAAGGCCCTTGGAATGCAGAGCTGCCCTAGGGATCTCAACTAAGTTTATTTGCCATACCTTTCAGGACTCTACCTCCTGCGTAGGGGAGGCAGGGAAGCTGGGACCTAGCCCTGCAGGGTTTGTGTGAATGGCATCAAGCCTGCCACAGGCCTCTCTCTGGACAGGACTTTGGAACAACTACTTCCAGACCTGTCTCTTCACCACCAACTACTGGCCTCAGGCAAATCAGTCCTTCTGTGGGACTCAGTTTCCTTAACTGCAAAACAAGATTATGCTATAGCTCAAAAGTTTCATAATTCTGATCTAGTCTTTTGGGTAAAAAATTAAGATCTATAATAAAAAAAAGTTTCTAAATCTTTTCATGTGTGGCAAGAATAATTTTGGCTCAGATTTGATTCTTAGCTTTTTTTCCTCTTCCACCCAATTAATTTCATCCAGTATGTGTGCCTGTTTTGGTATGGAAACATTTTTTTGTGTGTGTGGTGTGTGCTTGTATGAAATGAGTTATCCTAACTTGTATTTCATTAATAAGGAAATAATGTCTAGGTAAAGATAAAGTGCCTTTAAAAAAATGGAACATATAACCTTCACCTAATAGAGCATTAGAATAAATCTCTTATATTTGAGATTTGGATTTTGGCATAGAGGTAAAACAGCTGTATGAGGTCTGCTGATTTATTCTTTTTAATAAAGGGAGGACAAGGCCCTAGACAGGTTGCTCAGGTGGTTAGAGCATCATCCCAATATACCAAAGCTGTAGGTTTGATCCACGGTCAAGGCACATCCAATTATCAACAAATGAATGCATAAATAAGTGGAACAACAAATCAATCTCTCACTCTCAAATCAATAAACAAAAAATTTAAAAAAGGGACAGTGACTTTAAGCTGTATGTTGATTAATCAATCTTCTTGTGTGAGCACAGCAAAATTTACATAGGACATATGGTAAGCTAGCATCACAACAGCAGTCAATAATTCTTGAAAACTTCTCCAAAATTCATTCTGTCTAGAATAGCTAACATATCATGCTTATTATGTGCCAGGTACTGTTCTAACCAAATGTATTAATTCACTTGATCTTCACAACTACTTTCCCAGGAGGATATTATATCATCTTCCCTCTTTTACAGAAGAGGCAACTGGGATCAATTAACTATTCCAAGGCCACACATCGAGGACAACCTGGTTCAGAGTCCATTCTCTCTTTTTTAAAAGATTTTATTTATTTATTTTTTAGAAAGAGGAGGAAGAGAGGGAGGAAGGAGAGATACATTGATCAGTTGCCTCTCCCAGGTATCCAACCAGGGACCTGGCCCACAATCCAGACAGGCGACTGGTAATTGAACCAGTGACTTCTCAGTTAGCAGGCCAGCACTCAATCCACTGAGCCACACCAGCCAGGGCCAGAGTCCATTCTCTTAACTACTGCACTGGACTGCTTTGAGAAAGTTCATAAACAATTTTGCAGGTGAATGGATTCTGATAACTGAATGTAAGTTTTCCTGAAACTATTCAAATTATTTATCTCTACAATGCCTATCATTGTGCAAGGCTAATGTTTCCTAAAACCAGTTCTAGATCTTGCAAGGTACGTCCTGATAGCATACTGGGTCATTAGGTCTGGAAGATGCCATAAAATATATAGGCTCCTGTGGTAGATTCACAACATGCACATACTAAAGGTCTGAGAAATCTTAAAGGAAAGATACTATTTAATTCTATCTAACCCAGCTTTTCCAACCATATTCACCTCTGGAAACTCTTCTTGTCCCCTTCCTCCAACCCCTACCTTCTTTTAACACCTATTAATATTTAGTTAAAAATCCCTGGCTGGTGTGGCTCAGTGGATTGAGTGCCAGCCTGTGAACCAAAGGATTGCTGGTTCAATCCCCAGCCAGGGTACATGCCTGGGTTGCGGGCCAGGTCCTCAATAGGGGGCACAAGAAAGGCAACCACACATTGATGTTTCTCTACCTCTCTTTCTCCCTCCCTTCACCTCTTATTTCAAAAATAAATAAATGAAATCTTTTTTTAAGCATTTTTTAAAAGATAGTGCACCAGGCATGCAAGGTGTCTTATGAGTTTGGCTTTCTAAGCCAAGAAAATAAGTATGACACTTATTCTCTGCTAGGCATTGTACTAATATTTCTAAGAATTACTTGTTGCATAGTAGTCCATTTATGCAAGGTAAGCTGGTCAGTGGTAGAAAGAGGGTTCAATGGAGGGGGTCTGATTTTACTAATCACTCTACTGGGCTTCCCTGGTATCTAATGACAGCTTGACATCTACCCTGGACTCAAGACCACCATTCCAGTGTAACATCCAGTCAGCTCTGCTGCAGGCGCTGCTTTGACTTCACACGGCAATTCTATCCTCATTCTCTAGGATGAGTCCTTTCCCGTCTCCCAGTACCAGCAGTCATATTCCTGCCCCATTATCCAGGTCCAACTGCTTTGCATGATACCCAGATTCACTGAAATAAGAATGTAGCCTTGAATCCCAACCAAGTGGCTGATCCTAGAAATCTGTAGCTGAATGTGCTGGAAGCCAACAGCCTTGCCTGTCTTGCCAATCTCCTGCTGTTTGCTATGCAAGAGATCCCCCCCCAACCCCCGCCCCCGCCCCCGCCCCCCTGGCAGTGACTCAACCTGGGCCTTTCTGCTGCTAATGGAATCCTGGTTACAGCAATGCCAGTTCCCAAGGAGCTGAACACTTAGCTGAAGAGGAGAACTCATGGATAAGAAACAATGTAAAAAGTCCTAAGGGAGATGGAACCAACAAAGTTCAAGATGGCCTGGGACAAGAAAGCAAGATGAACTCCAGCTAGATTTAAAGGATTGACTGAGCTTAGAGTGAGAGGCCAAGCCGACTTTAGAAGGTAGGCAGTTCCACAGGGATAGATTCAAGCACAGGGCTGATCTTGTGTAGGAGACGGGATGGAATCATCTGTCCAGTTCCCATATACTGGGTGGCGCATATAAAGGCTATGGTAGCAGGGAGAACATGGAGGGCTACACTGGTAGTTCACAGAAGGCTTTGACCTCTAAAAGAAGGCTGTGTAATAAAATTGTCAATTGCACTAGCTTTGTTGCATATAAGACTGAAGTCACTTGCTAACTGCCATTATGTGACCCTGGAGAACTTCTCTCTTTAAGTCTGTTTCCTCCTAAAAAAATGGGGATAATAGTACTAATATCTACTATAGAGGGAGCTGTGAGAATGAAACAAAAGTGCATAACAAAGGCTTAGCACACTGCCTGGCAAGAGTGTAGTACCCACTAAGCTTTTAAGGAAGAAGAGTTTACCAACTCTCGTCATGACGCCTTAGGACAGGGTGAATAAAGCTGCCTTGCAGAATGAATGTTCAGCTGGCTTTCAACACATGATGCAGACAACCTGATTCAGAGATCCCAAGGTGCCTTCATATATATTTCTTCATTTGGTCCTCCAGCCACTTGAAGCCTGAGCATTTCCTTTTCAGGTGACTTGTACTCCGGGCCTTGTCACCTAGACAACCAACTGGGAGCTTTCTGGAAAATTCAGGAACACTTACCAAATGCTAAATTTGGTACCTGTGAGAAAATGCCCTCCGTGGAAAATGCAGAAGCAGTCCATGCTGCATGTTGTGGTGTCTGGAGCACTTTGTTGTGGCCCAGAAGCTTAGAGCAACAATACATTCTGGATCACTTTTATTAAGGGACCGAAGGTAAAACACAGTGTTCAACTCCTCAAACCTTATCCTCAGCTGAAATTCAGGTTAACTCTGAACAGAAAAGAAGTACCCCAAACATAAATGTGGAATCTCAAAATACGGTAAGATAGGAGTCCTATCCCTTCTGTCTTGAGACCCAGGTCCTGGGATCAGACTGAATGCTCCTGAGGTTACCTTGCCCAATGGCCCACAGCCATTTTCCCACCATAACATGATGAATGTCCCATGCTTCCCTCAGTTACAGGGGCTCCCTATGGCCACAATTCTGGTGGAAACGTTTTGTTTGAAAAGCCCCTTAGGAACTTAGAAGGCAGGTCTGCGGCCTCCTTTGAGACTGAGCACCAAACCTGTAATCTCACAAATGAAAATCCTGAGGTCAGACAGAGGGAGTCTGCCTTGGCCTTAGGAACCAGCAGGGCCAGGACTAAATAAACCCAGACCACCTGGCTCCCGGTCCCTGCCCTTCCCTTTATTTCCAGTGTTTGTTTAGGCAAGAGCTGGCAATCCTGTGGATTTTCCTACCCCCGTTCCCCATTCTCAACCTAAGCAGAGCACAGTTCAGACTGGGACTGTCCTGATTATTCTTCTGCAGGGCTGGCTCTGACAGAACCAGAACGGGCATCCTGAGCACAAGCATGAGATTCTTGTACAAGGTGTGTGGAGACTGGGCCAACTACATTCGCCACTTTGAAAGTTCAGGTTCTTTACCTTTGCCTTGTTTCTGCTATGACTAGCAAGACAGGATCAACTCTGGCTTTTAAAAAGCCCTCAACTAAAAAAAATGTATATATATATAAATATATAAAAAATTAAAAAAATAAAAAGCCCTCAACTATCCCACAGCATGTAGCACATCTGAGGGTCTGGAAACAAGTCCATCCTGATGATGAGCTGTCAGCCCCTCAACAGCTAAGGCAGGAGGGGACTGAGGAAACCATGCGGTTGTTCAGCTCACCGAATTCTCAAGGTGAGAGTGCTCTCAAATTCTCTGGTTTCATTCTGAACTAGCCCCAGTCAGACTTCCAGAAAACTGATCTGATGTTCTTAGGAAGTGAAATTTGAGGCTTACTGAATGCGCCTTGGGAGGTTAGTTCTATTTTGAGATACCGTGGAGTCAACTCAAGGTCCAGTTTTCCCTGATAACAAATGCAATATAGTAATTTATGTTGACTCTACATAATTTCAAATAAGCAAACTGTTTTATACTTAAATTACTAACTTGGTATACCCTGGCACCCAACTTTTTCCAAAGAGAGCAAATTATCTATTGCGTGTTAACAAATTACTCCAAACACAGTGGCTTAAATACAAACACTTATTATCTCACAGCTTCTGTGGATGAGAAATTTGGGGGTGCTTCTCTGGGTGGTTCTGGCTCAGGGTCTCTCACAAGGTTGCCATTAAGGGGTCAGCAGGAGTCACAATGATCTGATAGACTGGAGTTGGAAGACCTGCCCCCAGATGGCTCACTCCCAAGGCAGTGGCCGTGCCTCACCTATAGGTCCTCTCCACTGTGCTGCTCGAGTGCCCTCACAAGATGGCAGCCGGCTTTCCCCAAGTGAGGGTTCCCAGACAGAGAAAGGAGGAAGCAATGCCTCTTGTTACTGTAAGTGACACACATTGACTTCCTTATTCATTTGTTGGATGGGTATCGCTAAATTCAGCCCATACGCAAAAGGAGGGCAAGGAAGCTCTATCCTTTAGAGAGAGGCATATCATAAGATTTGTGGAGAGATTTTAGAACTACCACAAATAACAAAGCGTTATTTCATTATCTGTTAAGAACTTATCAGTGCCCACTGCACCTTCCATTATTTTCAAATTAATGTTTTTAACCAACAAGATAAATATCTGTCATATCCAGGCAGAGAATTCAAGTATATCAATTTCTGGAAGGGCAGGTCCACTTATGGTGAGCTTCCTTAAGATAAATTTCACATTACTAATGGCAACAATAAGAAAATACCCCCACCCCCAGCCCAAAAGTACATAACATCTCTTCTTAGGTGAGAAGCTAGAATAACCTATGAAGAAATAATAATCATCATGCCAAGTACCCTTCTTTTTCCCAGTTATCAATTAATAATCATTTCTTTCCTACATAGAAGTCAGTCAATGGTAAAATACTTTTATCCCATCCTTACTTGAGGGATGTATACAGAGTATAAGAACTGTACATGTCTCCGGTTCAGGCCATACTGTGTTTCCCACCTAGTGGATAAAAATTGTACTAAAGAATTCGAAAAACATAACTTGCTTCATAGATTCTTCATGTGTTAACCCTTCCGTTAACTTTTTATAATCATATCACATAACTGATGTCTATAGGTAGCTTCCATCTCAACAAATCCTGCAAAAGTTCTTTCTATAAAGCAAACAATCTTGTTCATAAATATACATTTTTGTGTACACTACCACCTCTGAAATTCTCCAGGCCAGCAACCTGGAACATTACCAAAGACCAGGAAATAATCCAAAAAGTCTTCCAGCAGCCAAAAGATGCCCCAGTGTCACACAGTGAAGTCTTTTCTTGTTAGACCGACAACTGAAAGAACCTGGCACGTGGACCTCAATCCTCACTTGTCAAGGGAACTGATAAAGCCCATGCATTTTACTCCTTAAAGGAGAGTCCTCTTTCTCACCTTATATACCCCTTATAGAAACCTTCCCGTCTGAATTCTGATCTTAAAGCAGATCAGAAAGGACAAGAAGTAGTGACCCAAGAATGTTCACATTTGTACTAAGATTGACAGCTGGCAGCAAGTTAAGTGTTGGAAAAGAGACACAAAACAAACAGTATCATTCTTGGGGCCAGTCAGTCAGAAACAAGCAGTGCAGTACAACTTGATTTATGACAATAATGTAGAGCTATAAAGAAATGGTTGTATTCCACACACTGCTTAAGAATGTAACATATATGGAAACATTTTTGATGAGACATTTTTAAAAGTTTTGTTACTTAACAGGATGATTCAGAAAAATGAATTTCCTGAAGTTTCCAAACAATTAAAGCATGATACTTCAAGCAGACGTTAACTTAAAAAATAATTTTGCTACTGCTACATTAAAATAAATAATTGTACTACTGTCACTCACATTTAACATGTCCTTTAAGAAACACAGACAAATGGAGTTTCTCTGTTCCTTGGTCACCAGTTTGCACTTTAATACACAGGTTCTCGTCTCTCTTTAAATTCTAAAAATTAGGCTTACAAAACAAAACACAACACAAAAACCTTTCCCAAATTCTACTTCCTAGGTATTTTTGCCCCGTGTTCAAAACAAAAAAGCTACCAAGAGTATGCCAGCTTCTAATACCAATGAGTTTCCTAACTGAAGATAGGAAGATTTTCTTACAAAACTTTGGTTTTTAATTGTAACTTAGTCTTCCAAAGGGTACTTTTTCACATAATTTAATTCAATTCAAATGTAATAGACTATCTATGAGTACTTTGCTATGTAAAGGGTAAGACACAGCCCCTATCCAGGAAGAGCCTGGTACTTGTATGGGAAAGGGAGGGAAGGTAGACAGGAAAGAGAGAAGCAAATGCTGTAATAACTTAGTGGAGCTGACGAAGAGGCTGGGATCATGCCCGGCTAAATGAAAAGGACAGCAAATTGCTCACCACTGACTGAATGGTGAGAAGAAACTTGCACTCACTCTTGTGTATTCCCCACCTTCGTCCCTCCTTCTTTATTCCCCTATACTAAGCTGTCTGAGCTTAAATGCTTCCAAATACTTTTGATCAATACTAGTAGACTTGGATTAAAATAATAGTGCCAAAGGTCTGAAATGACAAAGGAAAGTCTAACAACAAACAGCACTTTTCATCACTGTGTAGACAGTTTTATATGTGATTTTGCCTCCTTAATTATTCTAAGGGGCACCATGGGAGTCCCACCCAGGTTCTGGAGGTAAAAAAAGAAATATGATTAGAATTCTGGTGCTTTAAAAAAATTAAGGAAGGATTCAATAAAGGTACACATTCTTCTGAAGTAAAAAACTACGTAATAGCTCTGGAGAGGTACATAAACCTTTGTTCTCTTCATGACAAAGACAACGTGACAAATAATTTTGGCTGAAGTATCTTACAATATTCCTTATACAAAGTCTATTTTTATTCTAAGTGAGCCAGAACTCTAGAGAACCTACCAACTTGTCCTTCCCCTCATTCACATCGCTGTGGTCCTCTTACAGAAATAACAGAAGATCAGGAGAAGGTACACAATGTCAGCATGTGTGATGTTTTCCCAACATGTCGGCCATGTGCATATGTGAACAAATCTGTGGGTTGTTCAGAGAAACATCTTGCTTTTGGGCTGAATGTGCACATAAGGCAACCCAATCACTGGATAACAGTGTCTATATGGGAACAGAAACCATTCGAAACTGAAATGGTTAGTAAACATAGTGCAGTTTTAGGTTGCTCTCATTATTTGAAAAGTCTGTTAGTAAATAGCTAATATATTGCTTCTTGCTTCAACATATAATAATTTTAGATCTGAAAGTTGCCCATCTCTGATAAAAACTCTGGACCATGTTAACATTGAATAAAATATTTATTGTGATTTTTTCCCCTGTGACATAAGATTGTTTATTTTTCCTAGCTCTCCAAATGACACAGTTGCAGAACCTCTTTCAGCTGGTCTTGCCTGAAAATAATAGAGATTAAAGACATTAGAAATAGATAAATATGTAGTCCTAACTAAATGCCTTTACGCTACTTTATATTTTTAAAAAATCCCCCTCCCTAAGTAAACAAACAATAAAAAGCAAATGGAAACATAAACACACTAAGGAAAGTGATCTGTTGTACTGTTACCTGTGAATCATGATATTTCCATCCTATCATGTAATAGATCTGATATGTGGCAGGTACCGAACCATCCTCATTTCTGTACATTTCTATGAAGACAAATAACAGTTATAGTCTGAAAAAATGCCAGTAGGGAAAATAATTTGCTTGATAAAATTCATGTCCTCAAAAGAGAAATGGATATTATGATGTCTGCAGGATTCTGGAAATGCCTCACCTGAAAATCCTCAATACTTGAGAAGCTGATAGTACAGAAATAGTAAGGACTGTTTGGAAAAGGGATACACAGCTATAGGATCAGTGTTTTGAAGGAAGGACAAGAAGTCTGATGGTGTCTTAATAGGAAAGGAAAGACCACTGGCGATTCTAAGAGGTAAACATGACAAGGGACAAGTTCCCCAGCACGTCTGGGTAGCAGACTGGTTGGCATCCTTACCTCTGTACACAGCTGCAGCTGCCAGCATCGTGTCTCGGTGCAGGAGAGTTTTTCTATTCCACGCGCAGTTGCTCTCACCCATACCTAAAAATACACTATAGGCAGTATGAGATCATACAGCAAATACCCTGAGCAGCTCAATCGATACTGCAGATTTAACTTTATGCCATCCAACAGTATACCATTCTCTAATAGTCATGTAAAATAACTAAATAATCTCATTTTTCTCTTAGAATGTAGCGAGGCTCCTTACTGACTAAGGCAAAACTACCCGAAGCTTCTGGGTATTAAGATAAGTAGAGAAGTCAAATTTCAGGAGGCTACGCCCATAAGCACATTTTACTTGTCAGTGATGGTCTAAAGTGAGCCAGCAGGGCAAAAATTTAGGTAAGTGGCCCTCCAGGTGAATCATCAGGAGTTGGCAAGTGCCTTTCCAAGGATGCCACATTTTATGCCCCTTTTAGCTGCTCTTCAAAGGAGGACAGGACACTGCTACAATGCCTTACTCCTTCTAAGCCATGATTGTAATATGATCATGAAACTTGGAAAAGGGCTCTGACACTCATTAGATTATACCAAAGCTGATGGGTTTCCAAATTTTATAATTCTTCACTAATCCCAGAAAAAATTAGGAAAAAATTAAGTACACTCTTTTCAGGGGCACTATCCTAAATGTTTTAAAATTTATTTTTAGATCTCTTTCCACTAAGTTGATAGCTAAAGGCTAGGGTTAATATTTTTCTACTGTTCATTAAAAATTGGTGTTGTATATTTGATTCTTCTTATGCATATACTTAAACAAAATTGCTTTGAAAGGCCAGATTTTAAACTACACTTCAAAATTAAAAAAGAAAAAATCAAAAGCAAAAATCCTTTATATTTATTCTCTATATACTTATATATACTATAAGAAAGCAAAAATCAGTTTCTTGATTTTGTTTTTCTACTTTCACAAAAGACAACCAATAAACTTCTCAATATCAATGTTTATTAGTTTAAAAATAATAATCTCCCAAGTTTTCAATGGCCTTACTGAAAACAATCAACAAATTAGCTGTAATAAGTAAACCTCGTTCTTTCCAATCCTAAAGGCTCCTATTATTCCCTAAAATAATGAATCTCTGATACTAAAAGCCATGTCTCTCATCCTGTGAGTTCAACAGCCCCAATTCATGAAGGCCAACAGATAAACCAGATTAATCATTATGAAGAAAAGGGTGGATCTTATTCTTGCTGTCACAAAGCAGCTAGATGAGCTTAGATCAACTACTTTGGGTCCTTAAAGTAGCCAGACTAGATGATCTATAAAGCTCCTAATGCTCACATTTTAGATCCACTACATAATCTCCTTTTAAAACATCCTCCTATATAGTGAATATCAACTATATCAGAGGACCAGAGAGGTAAATGGGGACTCACATTGGAAGAGTCTGTTGCTGCTAATGACTGTGGTACTTTCACTTCTGCTTAACTTCCTGCTGCCATGACCAGTTAGTTAGCAGGCAGCATCAAGTGAAAAACAGGTTTAATTTTTTAATGTAAATACTTAATGCATTTCTATGAAATGCCTTCTAAATAATTGTTATTAGGATATACTAATTAAGATTGCTAGGCATAATGCTTTTTCTGAAGGTCTGACCTAGGTCTAACCTAGACATAATGCTCCTTCTGATACAGGGACTCAAGAGCATTCCTAGAAAGCATAAACAGAAACTCTGCTGCTAGGGCAGCCCACCCTCCCCTCACAGGGAAGTGCACAGCCATCCTGAACTTCCCTTCGCCCTGCAGAGTCTAGAATTTGGGATCAAAATCCCAGTTCTAACCCTTTCATAACGTGGAGCAAAGTAATTTAACCTCTATGAAACTCAGCTTTGTGATCTTCAAAATGGCATTAACACTTCATAATGCATTCCAATGGACCTTTACTGAAGATGACCTGGGAAACACATTTGTGAACTTCTGACCAGCTCTGGGCTTTGGCATAATAGAAAAATCTGGAGAAAAGTAACTGTTTAAGATTCTCACAGTGTTTTTAAGGTGAAGTTCAACTGTTTATAAAAAAAAATGTAATTTATTCTGGTTTACTAGGAACAATACTGAGTATTGTCTAAAACAACAACAACTGAACTTACCTTAAAACTACTGTGAAAGCCTCCAAAACTTTTTGTGCATTCATTGCTGATATACAACTTGTTGTGTAAAATCGACATTTTTCTGTGAATTAATAATAATGGCAGCTTAAATGAGAAACACCACAACCACCAAGAAAAAAATATAATGCAATGTAAAATACCAAAAACCAATTTGAAAGTGACATTATCTCCCAGTCTGCAAAGCTGTACACCTGGAAGTCACCCAAGCTTTTCCTTTCCTCATCCCCTGACCATTATTCTCCTATCTTAGCTCCCTCTGACCTTTCAGAAGAAGGGTAAGGATTTCGGGGTCTGAGTCAGGCTGCTACGATGGGTTTAAATCCTGGCTCTACCACTTATTAAACACATCACCATGAGCAAGTTACATCTCTCTGTGCCTCAATTTCCTCATCCATAAAAAGAGGTTAACTATACTACCTCTGGTCTTACCTTCCTCATAAAATATACTCATACACAATGCTGTAGAGTGAGCCCTGTAACACACTAATTTGATGGTCTCTCCTCTGTGCAAAACTTTTCCAAGACACTATTTGGCTCACATAATAAAATCTAGAAGACTCTAATGGACTATCCTGCATCATTTTCCATCATCTCCCTATTTTACATGTTCAAGCAATACTGAAATACTGTATAGTTCCTTATTAAGGAAGTGTGTATCCTTTTAAAACTCTATAACTTTACACAGGCCATTTCTTTGGCCTGGAATGCAATGCCTGCCCTGCCCCAAATCTGCACCCACCCCTTTGTTCTCCTAGCAAGTTCATTTTAGCTTAGGTGCTGCCTCTTCTGCAAAAGCATCCCTTACTCCGTAAGATTTAGGGGCTTTTTCTCCCTGTACTATAAAAAACAACGATCTCATTTTATAGCTAAATACAGATGTCTGTCTATGTCTGTGTCTCTCTACTAGAACATAAGCTCCCTGAGATCAGGGACCATGTGTTTCCATCATTAGCTCACTGGTTGGTTCATGATAGACGCTCAATAAATGGTAAGTGAATAAATATAAAACTAACCAGTTAATGCTTATATCTACTTCGTTAAATATCACTTTTACAAGTTATCTTTAAATAATTCTTCTTAATCCTCCTAAGGATAGGAAACACCTGAGACTAAAACATGTGATTTGTGAAAAGACTTTACAGCAGAAATAAGCACACTAGCAAAAACTTCTTAAAGGTACATTAAAAGCAACAGTTTCTCAAAATAACAATCAATTTAAAAGCCAGATTATCATTTGGGAGGGGGCACAAGGCAACCTTCTAGTGACTAGAAATGCTGTATACCTTTGTTTGGATGGTGGTTAAATTACGAGCAGCTGTATACTTAAGATTAATGCATTTTACTGAACATCTATCTAACTTAACTTAAAAAAGCCCACACAGATCAAGTATGTAATATAGGGCTCTGGATTCAAATAAACTCTAGACTTAGTGTGACCATGGACAAGATACTTAACTACCCAATGTCTCAAATTGCTCATCTGTAATATTAGGGAATTATGAAATATCATAAAATTACACCCAGCATAGAGTAAATACTGTATTTTCAGATCAGTGGGCAGCAACCTCTTTCAACTGACAGGTCTACTTTCTCATCTTTTATTTTATTCATTATGTTATTACACTTGTCCCATATCCCCCCCTTCATTCCCTTCCATGATGCACACCCCCTCCCACCCACATTTGCCCCCTTTAGCTCATGTCCATAAGTTCTTTAGCTTCTACATTTCCCATATTATTCTTGCCCTCACCCTGTCTATTTTCCACCCACCATCTATGCTACTTATTCTCTGTACCTTCCCACCCTCCTCCTCCCAATCCCCTGTTGATAACCCTCCATGTGATCTCCATTTCTGTGGTTCTGTTCCTGTTCTATCGTTTGCTTAGTTTGCTTCATTTTAGGTGTGGTTGTTAATATCTGTGAGTTTGCCGTCTTTTCACTGTTCATATTTTTTATCTTCCTTTTCTTAGATAAGCCCCTTTAACATTTCATATAATAAGGGCTTGGTGATGATGAACTTCTTTAACTTGACCTTATCTGAGAAGCACTTTCTCTGCCCTTCCATTCTAAATGACAGCTGTGCTGGATAGAGCAATCTTGGATGTAGGTCCTTGCCTTTCATGACTTGGAATACTTCTTTCCAGCCCCTTCTTGCCTGGAAGGTCTCTTTTGAGAAATCAGCTGACAGTCTGATGGGAACTCCTTTGTAGGTGACTGTTTCCTTATCTCTTGCTGCTTCTAGGATTCTCTCCTTCAATTTAATCTTGGCTAATGTAATTATGATGTGCCTTGGTGTGTTCCTCCTTGGGTCCACCTTCTTTGGGACTCTCTGAGCTTCCTGGACTTCCTGGAAGTCTATTTCCTTTGCCAGACTGGGGAAGTTCTCCTTTATTATTTGTTTAAATAACTTTTCCACTTGTTGCTCTTCCTCTTCTCCTTCTGGTACCCCTATAATTCAGATGTTGGAATGTTTAAAGATTACTGGAGGTTCCTAAGCCTCTCCTCATTTTTCTGAATTCTTGTTTCTTCCTTGTTTTCTGTTTGGTTGTTTCTTTCTTCCTTCTGGTCCACTCTATTGATTTGAGTCCCAGTTTTCTTCCTATCATTGTTGGTTCCCTGTGCATTTTCCTTCATTTCACTTATTGTAGCCTTCATTTTTTCATCTTATTTGCGACCAAAATCAACCAATTCTGTGAGCATTCTGATCCACCAGTGCTTTGAACTGCGTACCTGATAGGTTGGCTATCTCTTGGTCATTTAGATGAATTGGCTCTGGAGCTTTGATCTGTTCTCCGGTTTGAGCCTTTTTTTTTAATCTGGCCTCAGCTGTTTCATACTGAGGGGCGGAGGCTTAGGTGTTCACCAGGGCGGGGCAGCCCAGTCACTGGGTTGTGATGCTGTATGTGGGGCAGGGGTCAGAAAGGGAACAATGGCGCTTGCTCTGCTCTCTTCCGGATTTCAGTCCCATCTGCCGCTACCCACAAGCAAATTGGGCCCTTCTGGTGCTGGTTCCTGGGTGGGTGGGCTTGTGTACATTCTAGGACCCTGTGGGTCTCTCCAATGTACTCTCCTGTGAGGCTTGGAGTCTCTCTTGGCAACTCAACCCCCACAAGTGTTTTCAATCAGTGCTTTCAGGCTTTATTTCCCAGCACTGGGCCCTGGGTTGCATGGTCTGTCTCCCCGTTTTCACCTGGTTTATCTGCATGTGAATGTGTGTCCGCAGTCAGCCAGCCGCCTTGTGTGCCCAGGGTCTGCTAGCTGCTGCTTTCGTGCCCAGGACTGGGAACCACCACTTTTTCCTGCCGCGACCCCCTCTGTGTGCCACTGACTCTGCCCCTCTTACCAGTCTGGATGAATGGTTGTCCAACTTCCTTACAGTTCAATTTTTCTGTCAGATCTGGGCGTTTTTTGTTTATAAATCTTTGTTGTCCTTAATTTTGGTTATGCAAGGAGGCACAGTGTGTCTATCTATGCCTCCATCTTGGCTGGAAGTCCTTGTCTCTCTTCTCTTTCTTGAAATGAATCATGAGCACAGCACTTATTATATAGCAGAATAAAAATAAATGTATTTGAAAAAAATTTTTTTCTCATTACAGTCTGAACAATAAATTACCAGTGCACCACCTCTCTCAAGCTTTCAGGTGAAGGGGCTCCATGATCACATCAGGGGGAGCCAGGTGTGTAGAGCAGTGCTTGGGGGTAGTATGGGATTTACTATTGGTTCCCTGTCACCTTGGGCTGCATGCTAAGGCTGCCAATCCCTGTATTAAATTATAATAAATAATGACTACAATAGTAAGTTTTCAGCTACATATCTTCCCCTTTGTAATTCTCAAAGGATGGACAATGGGTAAAATGGACCTGTTACAAATGGGTAGCTACAAGAAGCAGTAGAATCAAGTAAGAGCATTCTAGCGCAGGAGTCAAGAAGGCAAGGTCTGGCACCTAATTCCGCTAGGAGGTAAGTGTTCTCTTTAGGCCTCAGCTTTCTCACTTGTAATACAGCAGAAAGGAAGTAGTTACCAGAAGGCTATTGAGAAAAGCAAGTGCAGTAATGCTCACAAAAAAACTGTAAATCTGTAAATAAACTATTTATTTTTATAATCCTCTTGATTTAAAGCAAGAGGATTCTTTAATTTTTCAGGATCCAGATTAAGATTTCCTTGGGTAGATATAGTTCTGGTTTCATAGAACACACCTTTAATCCATTCAGCTTCCCCTACTCATTAAAACAGCTTATGCCATTTGTTTAACAAAAAAATCAAGCCTCACTCATTCTCACTGAGGTAAGCAGATGCTCTCCTTGGAGAAATCACTTTTCCAGTAGCTCTCAGGGATAGACGTGTATCTTTGCAGACCTCATCTCTTTCACAGTTCGGGACTAGGGTCAGTGTCCTAGAGCTGCTCAAAGCCTCTTCCAGGCCATTACTTCTCTACCCTATGAAAAACCCTTGCCCTGCTGGGACCCACACAGTGTGGCCAGAACCCTCCCCAACTCCAGCTTGCTGTCAGACATCAGGGTCCCAGTCCATCCTTTCATTCATCAAGGGGTTTGCCACTTGGTTTAGTTTCCCTCTGTACCCTAAGTCCTGCCACCACCATGGGCAACTTCAATGTTAATAACGAACCATCAAGTATCATGGCCTCTGAGGTTTTTTAGTCTCCTTACCACTAATGGACTTCTCCATCACACCTATAACATGTTTCAAAATCGAGTCACATATCCAATTTTCTGACCATATGCTCCTGTCCTTCAAACGTGTCCTGGTATTTCAACCATAATCAATTTCTGACCACCTTGGAATCACTTACTTGTGCATGTCTCCTCCAGTTTTTGCCAATCCAGTAGCTTGTTGTTTTCTTTCTTTCTAGTTACCTTTCCTTCCAGCTTAGATTATTTGGCCTACTATTTCAATTATACTCTTGGAATTTTTTTTAATTTTTCAATTACAGTCAATATTACTTTATATTAGTTTCAGGTGTACACTATAGTGGTTAGACATTTATATAGTTTAAGAAGTGGTTCCCCCAGTAATTCTAGTACCCACTTGGCATTAGACATAAGTCATTTCAATATTATTCACTATATTCCCTAAACTGTACTTTATATCACATGACTATTTTATAATTACCAATTGTACTTCTTAATTCCTTCACCTTTTCACCCAAACCCCATCTTGGAATTATCTTTGCCTCTGTCTTTTCATCACTCTCAACTAGCAAGGCCTCAGTCCAAACTAACTTTTCTGTTTTGTGCCTGGTGCAGTTGGAGAAAGTCACAGATGTGTTTGATCAACTTCAAATTTTGATACCCTTCAAATTCCATAACTTCCCCTGATCAATTCAACTTCCTATTCTCCACAATGATTATTTCAAATTATTTCCACTCAATTTTCAAACCTCTGATCCTTTCCTTTTCAGTATATGACACTATTTTCTGTTTGACAGATAAAATAGATCCATTAGATGGGAACTTACTGGTATCAAACATAAATGCCTATGTCCATTGGAACTAACCCTCATCCCTTCCTTTTATCCTTTTATGCCCCCCAACTCCATCCAAGGCCAATCCTGCCCCAGCCTTTGCATCTCATCCCCTTCCACCTCCTCAGATATTGGACACATCAAGTATCCCTTCTCTCTTCTAGAGTCACTACTATGGAAGCACTTAGATTCTTTCAATCAGCAGTTAAACAAATTCAAGCTTTAAAACAAAACTGAATTAAAAACATCGCCCCACATCCTACTCTTCTGTTCCTCTCTGACATCTGTAGCCTTTCCATCTCCTACTTCTTATTCACAAGCTTCTTGAGAAAATAGTAGACATTTGCTGTCCTCACCTTCCACTTAGGCTTCAATCTACCATTGCTTCTACTGCCATCACTCCAGCAAAAGAGCTCTCACCATGGTCATAACCTTCTTGTTCCTGAATCTAGTAAGCTTTCTTTTCAGTCTGTACTTCGTTCCTTTGAGAGCTTTTGTTTTAAACATTTTAGATTCTCTTTGTTTTGAACTTCCCTTGGTTTAGACAATACTAAATTTTTCTGTTGTTTCTCCTTACCACTCACTAGCTGTTCTTCCTCAGTCTCTTTCCGGGCTCATCCTTTTATATAGTCATACATGTTAGGTTCCTAAAGGCTCAATATCAGTCTCATGATCTCACTCATGCTCTCATCCTAGGCAACTGCTTCATATGCCAGCTATTCACAAATGAGTCACAATTTTTTTTTATCCTCACCTGAGGCTATGTTTTATTGGGTGTTTTTAAAAGATTTATTTATTTATTTATTTTTAGAGAGGGGAAGGAAGGGAGAAAAAGAGGAAGAGAAACATCGACCAGCTACCTCTCACATGCAGCCCAACCAGGTACCAAACCTGCAACTCAGGTGTGTGCCCTGATGGAGAATTGAACCAGTGACCTTTGGCTTTAAGGCACAATATCCAACCAACTCAGTCACACTAGTCAGCGCTGTTTTACTGGTTTTTAAAGAAAGAAGAAAGGGTTGGGGGAGGGAGACAGAGAGAGAGACAGAGACATGAATAGGTTGCCTCCTGTATGTGCCCCAACTAGAGATCCAATGCACAACCTAGGTATGTGCCCTGACTGGTGATTGAACCTGCAAATTTTTGGTGTATGGGAAGACATTCCAACCAACTAAGCCATCCAGCCAGGGCATGAGTCACAATTTTTTAACCCAATACCCAAACACCTGCTTGACATCTCTTCTTAGATATTTCAAACCACTTCAAACCCAACATATCCAGATGCGAACTCAAGAGTTGTCCCAGCACATGCTTGGTCTACTACTGTTTACAGATATAGACCATATGTCCAGTTATGTTTGCTAAAAACTCAGCAGTTTTGTTTGAAATGTTACTTTCCTTTACCAGAGCACATGTAATCCACCAGCAAGAACTGTCAAATTTACCTCCTAAATATCTCTAGAATCCATTCATTCTATCTCCACTGCCACCACCTTAGTCTAAACTACCATTACTTCTCACAGAGCTTTCCTGAAATGTCTCCCTACTAGTTTACCTGCCAATACATTCTTTTCAAAATATAAATCTGATATCTGAACCCTCTTTGTCAAAGGGCATTTTAAGGTAAAGACAAACCATCCTAATAGGGACTGTGAGACCATACTGCAACTCTTCCTATTACTATCTGTATTCTAGCCAAAATACCCTTCTTTCAATTCTTGCCATGCTTTTTCTTGCTTTTTCTTTGTACATGCTTTTCTCCTGGCCTGGAACTCACTTCCTCCCCTCTTCTCCTAGTTAACTCATCTTTGTATGTTTATAGCATAATCACCACTTCTTCAGATAAGACACTGTTGACTCTCTTAGACCAGGACCTATCCCCTTGACAAACCCCAATCCTACATGAACCCCAACTACCTACTTTCTTGTGCCTAGACCTGTACTGCCAACTATTGCTAAAGAAAGTCACTGATGTGTTCTCCCATCCTCAAATGTACCACGCAAGTCCTGCCATGCTTTTACAGGCAGTCATAGCACTATGTACCTCTACTTCATAGCACTTACCGCAGTTCTAATTTAGCATTTCTCTTTGTAGCAGGTGCCTGATGTCTGCCTCACGCATTTTATATTATAAACTCCATAAAGACAGCCTGCTTTCTTACCAATGTATCCCTAGTGCCTAACCCCAGGGTTTGCCACAGTATGAGCTCTCAAAATATACCTATCAAATGTAGTCTGAAAATGCTTTAAAGTGCCTCACCTTGTAAATCTTCCATTAATTCAAACATTCCAGGATAGTTAACTTGAATTTCATCAGTATCCTATACAAAAAGAAAGAGAAATATTTATTTGACATTCATCACAAAACAATCCAGATTCAAAAGGCCAGAGATTATCCAGACCAATCTCAGTAAGCAGCAATCTTCTTTACAATATTCTTCATAGATGTCAACTGACTTATGATTGATTTATGATGACTTCAAATTGCAGAATAAATATTCACTATTTTAAGAGAACTCTTTCTAAACCTCCATAAACTGGTTCTAGTTCTTTCTCTGGGAACACCAGAGAATAAGTCTATTCTGTGCTTTTCAAAACACTGCCCTCTTCTTCAAATCAAGAAACTCTGCCAGGACACTGTCAGGGAATACCTTTCTTATCCTAAATATGTCTTTTTAGCATGAGGATTATTTTAGGCTGATTGTTTTTAAAAAACAAAAGGCTCCAGAAGAGCTTTTTACCTTAACTGCCTAAAAGAATTTTGATAAAAGGTCTGGTCCAGGAAGAATACTATCACCAGGGATAACTAGAGTATGGGCTAGGTGTGGGAGGGTTAGGGTTATAATTTGGCAGGACTTGAAGACCAAAGACCTTTCTGCAGCCCACATGGCACAGGAAACATTTGTTTTCCAAACATGATCGGCCACCTCCACGTATATTGCCTTCCCCCCCTTTTAAGTCCCAGAATACTACCCCTTCTCTTTAATTCAGAATGCATACAAGCCCCAACTGCCTGTCTGTGGGCCCCATATTCTTACAGAGTTCCCTTACATACAAAATTAAATGCTTTTCTCCTATTAATCTGTCTTATGTCAATTTAATTCTTAGACCAGCCAGAAGAACCTAGAATAGTGGAGTAATTTTTCCTCCCCAACCATACCATCATTTTTTTAGGGAGGAGTTACTCTTCAGACAAACTTAATAAATCCTTTACATGTTCTCATTACATTTTTCTACACATAGTATCAACTTCTCTCTTAAAATGTGGCACCCAGAATCAAGCCAAACAGGCTCATCTGCCAAGATGTTTTCATTCTACTTCAGTAATGCAGCAATACTGCACTGGCCCTGAAGCATATGGGTGCACTGCTGACACATTCAGTTTATTTCTCAAGTAAACTTTTGGGCAATGGATGCCCCATTCTTTATGAAGCTTGACACAGGAGTTTACTGTTGGTACAAGTGGCAGAGACTACTGATGCTCCCCAAATATTCAGGTGCACCTTAAAATTTCCCAGCCACAAACAGGCATTTCTCTGACCAAAGAAAAGGGGGAGGGGACAGGGTAATAGTTAATGAGCCTTTCCCTGTCTATCCTTTTTGCTCTGGTGACCTTAGAAGACTCAACTTATAGTTGATTGCTCAACTATAAGATGGAGATGGGCTGCCCAACCAGCATGGGGCTGTGATGGAATAAAATTCTGTGTTAGCCACTAAGATCTAGAGTTTGTCTATATTGAAAACTAGCCCTAAAATACAGTACATCCACTTTTCTTTTAAGTTTGAATCAAAGTACTACACGTATCTCAAACTTTTATGTACTAACTACTTTAGAAGTACCTAGATCTCTGTGTGTGTGTTCTGTAACTTTATCTGTGTTGCACACAATTCTTCCCAATTTTGGACTTTAATGTTGCACAGAATCAAGTATAAAGCCCAAAAGAACAGTTACCAAAAACATCCATTTTAATTCTTAACGAAACGTAAAACAAAAGGACTACTTTTTTTTTTTTTTTTTAACTTTAGAGGTACAAAACAAAGGATAAGCCAGAATTCACATACACTGATCAGACATATAAATTGATGCTATCTTTTGGAGAGTAACTTGACCCTATCTGTCAAAATTTCAAATGCATAGATTTTTTGACCCAGCAATTCCTTTGCTACAAATTGACCTGACAGATGTGCCAAGATTATGTGAAAGGAAATTCATCACAGCAGTCTTTGAAAGGACTGAAAAAAAAAAAAAAAAAACACAAAACACAAACTGGAAACAATCTCTATGTCCATTAATGGAGAACTGGTTAAAATTAAAGTGTATCTATTTAATGAAATACTGTATAGCTGTTAAAAAGAATGCAGTAAATATATGTTTTTAGTGGAAGATCTTCAAAGTATGTTATTGAATTTTTAAAAAATCAGTGGAGTATAGAAAAAGAGTAAAAAAAAAGCATGTATGTATGTGTATATACATATATAGTTGCATATGGAGGTTTTAAGTGATATAATTGTATTTGGGTCTATGAGAAAATTGTTCTGAAAGGATGTACCAGTTAACACAGGTTGTCTCTGGGGAGAGGGACAGGGTGCCAGAAGTCAGGAGGAAACTTCTTTTCACTTTAGACCTACTCTATATTTATCTCATTCTCTCTATACATTTTTTATTTCCTTTTTTTAACATATGCATAAATCAGGCTATGTGTGTACTTTTTAATAGGAACATCTCTGAGCAATCCACTTCTATTTTTCTACTTAAAAAAACTGTTTTTTAAAAGAGATCCTGCCCTGACTGGTATGGCCCAGCTGGTTGGACATTGTTCTGCAAACGAAAAGGTAACTGGTTCGATTCCGAGTCAGGGCACGTGCCTAAGTTGTGGGTCCAGTCCCAGGATGGGGCACATATGAGAAACAACTCATCTATGTTTCTCTCCCTGTCTCCCTCCTTTTGTCTCTTTCTAAAAATAAATAAATAAATCTTTTAAAAAATAGAGATCCTAAAATTAAAAACAGAATTTCTTCCAAGCTGATACCCAGCCATTAAGCAATATCCTTCAAAAACCAACTTTTAATGAAGCAAATTAAAAGGACTATCTCCATGTTAATCAAAAAGAGCACAACAGCTTTGTCAAAGGCGTTACTCAAAATAAGATGGACCATATCTGCATTTTCTCCTAATATATTAGTGTGGCAACTCTACAAGGAAATCGGCTTTATTCAGAATGCCATCTGACTCTGAAAGTAATTCACAAAGAGGGTCTTATAAATGTACATATAACTACTTGGTTTTAATTTCACTTGATTTCATTTAAAGGAAAGAAACCCTAGCAGTATAATAGTAATATATCTAATGTTGTATGCAATATAAATCTGTGTAACTGATTATATAAAAGTTTTTGGATGGAATATTTAAAAAATGAATTAGAATGCAATGTTAATACAGCACTTTAGAGACAGGTATATGTCTCAAGGAACAAAGTTATAGATTTATTATTAAATCAATGTCTTTCTAATTTTATAAAATACAAAGAAGATTTGACACCAATATTTTTGTATTATATTAAAGTTTCAGTCATTCAGTTCATTTTTGAAGAATGTGGAGGGTATTCTGAATAGCTTTTCCAATTAACAGAAATGTAGGCTTTAAATGCTGTATCAGATTAGCATTCGTAGTAGAAATCTTTCTAAAACGCACAATCCACTTGTCAACCATAGAAAACTGCATGGATTAACATCATTTAACTTTCTTTTCCAGACTCAGGATAGAAGTCCTATCTTTTTCCTAATAGTCAACAACTCTGGAGCCCCCTGACATCACTGACTACTAACCTGTGTGGCATGGTACAAATTTTTAACATATCCTCATGAACATTTGTACTACACATCTCCATGTCACTTCCATTCCCTACATCCCCTCTTACACTTCTTAGCATCTTTTTACCTTCCCATTCATGATTCTCATCTCACTTCAGTTTGTAACATACCAATATGGGAGGCAGTCCTTATTTTTCTTTTTGTTAGAAATTTTATTCATCTGCTTGGGGTTGGGTAGGGAGAGAAACATTGATGCAAGAAACAGATTGGTTGCCTCTTGCATGTGCCCCATCTGGGGACCAGACTGAGAATCAAACAGGCAACCCAACCAACTGAGCCATGCAGGCCAGGGCTGGGAGGCAATTCTTTAAAGGGTTCACTGTAAAGATAACCTTTTTCTTATTATAAGTAAATTGAACACTAGAGGTTAATGCTTGAAATCAGTGGATTCTGATCTATTTTCAATCATGGTAATCTCTCAAGATGTGGTAAAAAATACCGGCCCTTTTCTACGCAAACAACAAAAACCATGTTTCCTTACAACATCCAGTGTTACTGGACCCTCTAGAGTCTACTGACAGGCCCTCTATAAATTCAAGAAAATCAGGCAGGAATTTCTGTTTTGTTCAATTGCTATATCCAAAGTACCTAGAATAGTGCCTGGCACAAAGAAGGTACTCAATAAATGTTTGTTGTAAGACTGAATAAATAAATGAAAACAATAAAAGAATAGTCATTTCAGAATTGTTTCCCTTGGCAAAAAAGACTACCAACAACAAAAAACTGGAACAAACCTAATGTTCATTAGGGAAATAGTGAAATAAAACTGTGGTAGAGTCTTACTGGAGGGCAAATATATTTATATTGATTTGGAAAACAATCTAAAATATTCTGTTAAGAATGAAAAATAAGTTTCAGAAATATGTGTTTATATATATATATATATATATATATATATATATATATATATATATAGTATGGTAGAGTATGATAACAGCTACTTCTAGGGCAGCAGATCTCAGCATGGTCTGGGGAGTCCTTAGGTCCCTGCTGCCCTATACTTAGCTGTTATCATATTCCACCATTCTATATATTTGACTTTTTCAAAACCTCTAAATCTTTCATGAATATGCAATGGGATTTTTCAGAAACTACATGACGTGATATTGCAACAGATGTAAACACAGAAGCAGACATGAGAATCTAGCTTTTATTATGACATACATTAAAGGAGTACATAAAAATGTAAAGCAATGATGTTCTTTTCTCTCATTTTTCTTTTTTCAAATATATAGTTCTTTTTCACAAAAACGTTATTTGTTACTGGTATATCATTAGTTTTAAATGAATAATTACTAAAATTCAGTTTTAATTTCTAATATAGTTAATGCTGACAGATATAATACACATAAACAAAAGCCTCTTAAGGTCTTCAGTAATTTTAAGTGTGTAAAGGGGTCAAAAAACAAAATTTTGAGAATTGTTGCTTTCAGGAGAAAGCTAAGATTTAAATGAGGGACTAAAGAAAATGACAGTTTCATTTTATCTATAGTGTGTAATGTTTACAACCAAATATATTTGTGTTAAAACCTATGTAATTAAAAATGTATTAAAAATATACAATGATTCCCTCAATGTACCACTGCCTACATTGAGTGTTTGTTTTAATTACAAAGCAGAATCTTCACATAAAGCAGTTTTCCCATTTTCAGCTGCCTAACATCTCAGGATGCAGTTTCTATTGACTAGTGCGATTTACAAGTTTACAAGACAAAAGTGAAATCTTAAGGGCTGTTATCACTTCACAGCCTATTGTTTCTTCCTTCCCTGAAAGTCCCTTTCCAACACCAGAGGCCCTGATCTATGCCCCACCTTTCTATCAAAATAGGGAAGGATAGGACAATCCATTTTTGGTTGGCTGATTTTATGAAATACATTCACACTAAATTACCTTAAACATTTATTTTGATTTTAAACCTACTGTCTCTACTTATGCAATGAGAAGCTTTTCTTCGTCAAGAAATTCCTATTTTGTCTTGGCTGGTGTGGCTCATTAGATTGAGTACGGGCCTGCGAACCAAAGGGTCACTGGTTCAATTCCCAGTCAGAGAATGTGCCCGAGTTGCTGGCCAGGTCTCCAGTACAGGGTGCGGAAGAGGCAACCATACATTGATGTTTCTCTTTCTCTCTTTCTCCCTCCCTTCCCCTCTCTCTAAAAATAAATAAATAAAATATTTTTTTTTTAAAAGAAATTCCTATTTTTTCTAATCAGGTTCAGAGATGTTTCTAGGCCTGAGGGGTTCAGAAATGATAGCAAGTCTACTCAGCAATCTCTGAAGGCAGTAATGGCATCCTTTAGAATTACTCTGCTATTGAAAGGAGTTGGAAGGGGGTAATCATTTTCTCTCCAGATGACCTGCTGATGGAAGTGTTAGCCTGGAGAGTGCTACAAGTAGAATGAGAGGAAGAGAAGACAGGAGCTAATATTTACTGAGCATCTGGCAAGGTGCAGGCACTTCACACCCTTTAAACCCTAACAGCCACCCAAGGTAATATTTACATTAAAAATTAAAAACAAAAAATGCTCAGGGAAGTAAAATAAACCTTTCAATTCCCCTCACTAGTAAAGGGGCAAGGTAAGGACCCAAATTATCCCTGTCGGACACCCATGCCCTCTTCTATCACTGTATCATGCTGACTCCATGTTTCTTCTACCCTGAAGGCCTATGGGTCCACTTTCCAGATCTCTCCAGCCCTAATGGAGTATGGCCCCATCCTACATTCTCTAACCCTTGTGAATGCACATTCTCTCATTTCTGCTTCATATGGCACTATTTCAATTGAGGACTGAAGATAGAAGTAGTACTGTAAACTCTTCTGTGTATCCCCTTTTCCCTAGCTATGTCTTAAAAAGTAGCCTCCTTGTTAACTGAGGTAGATTGTTTTTCAACTACTATTCAAGTAACTAATACTAAGAATTTTACATTCCTACTTTGTGTCAGTCAAGATGTGTTTATACAAACTAAATTTAAAAAGAAAAAGCACCAAAACATACTATTAGTAGCCTCGATACCTACAGTTTTCTATCTTTAAAATGAGAAGTTGCTTCTGAACTGTGTAATTAATGGGTTACCCAATTCTCTTGATAGTTACCACAGTCAGTGTATTAAAGCCAGCTTTCCCAAGCAAATGTCCTAGGTCATTGACAGCAGTGAAAGGAGAAACGTGTGGGGAAAATCCTCCTTCCCTTTCCGTTTCTGCTAACTGTAGTGAACACCGAAGTTCATAGAGAGTGTCGCCTCCAAACATTGCACCAATGAAAACTCCATCTGGTTTTAAAACATAATGAATCTGTAATAAATACAAAACAACATAACTATTCAAAATGTTATATATAAAAATGGTAAATATATTTTTGTAATTAAATCAGTATTTTATGATTTTGTCAAATTAATAATTAAATAATTTAATAAATAATATCTAGGGCAGCAACTGTCAAAAAGGCACTGTAGTATAATATTGTTGTAAAGATAGATAATATTTATATTGACACTATTAGTATGTATAAAATATACATTTTTAAAATTTTAAAAAGTAGATACAACTTACTTTTATTATCAAAAAAATACTGAAGGGAAAAATAGGATAGTGTGGTAGACTGCAAAAACTCACAATTCTCTCTGTATCTGTGCCCTCTGAAATGCCACTCTGTAACAACTCCCATCAAGAGATGGAAGTTGTTGTTCTTGAATCTGGGCTGGACTTGTGACTTGCTTTGGCCAAAGGAATACAGTGCAAGTGAGTGTGTCAATGTCAAGCCAAGGTCTCAAATGGCCTTGCATGCTTCTACCTCTTCTCTTGGAGCCTGGTCTGGCCGTGATGCTGTGAACAAGCTAGTATGGTGAAGGATGAGGGATAAGAAGAGCAGAGATAAGCCTCCCAGCTGAGGCCATCCTTGACCAGCAAGCTACAAGACAATCCAGCAGCAGATCACAAACACATGGATAAGCCAAGCCGGAACCAGAAAAAATTCCTAAATCCAAACCAAAATTCTCAACTCACAAAATCATAAGCGAAGTAAATTGTTGTTTTAAACCACTAAGCTGGGGAGCCCTGAGCTTCAGAAAAAGCTAATAGATAAACAATTATAATTCACATCAACCTAGAAACAAACCAGTTTTTCTTAAGGAGATGTAACTAACTTACTTTCTAGTTTGAGAACAAAAACACTTTTTAACTGGTAACTTAAGCAAAATAGTGGTGACAATGAATTCCAGAATTGCATTTGTTTACTCACTGACTTTCAGACCTACAATCTGTAACTAGGTTTGACTGGCTATTCTCAACAAAGAGAAACATTACAGGAAAGGATGGATTCTGAAGTAAAGCAGGATCCAAATCACTGCAGGCTGTTTTAATCAAAGCATCCACCTTGAAATTATAGTAAACATATTTAATGATATATTTGTCACAAAATATTTTATATTACAAATATAATATATTATATATTTAAAATATTTTATATTTCATATATTTTGTTTATGTAATATTTTATATATTTGTAATATTTTATATTACAAAATATAAAATATATTTATTACAAAATATAAAGCAATTACAAAACAGTATATAAGCAGATCAACTGTAAAATTATTGGTTTCCCCCCTTCTGCTCCTTAAATGTTACTTCCTTCACTGGCCACCAAACTCCAGTATAGGAAGTACCTAATATTTAGCAGCTCTGAAGCTTCTCTATACCTCAGAAAGCTTACCCATTCTCATGGATTTCATGAGGATTATTTTCCAACCTCTATCTTCAGCTTGTACATCTTCTGAGAATTCTAAACTCATGTTCAACTTCCTGTGCAATGGACATTTGTCTCTTAGCAAACTCACTCCCCAACACATACACAACCCTTATTTGTAAACCAACTCCCCTTTACAATCACCATATTTCTGTTATCATTTTCTATTCCCTTTATCTGATCATAATCATTGCTGCTTCTACTTTTACTAATTATTCTCCCAGGCATCCAGACTCAAAACTTCAACGTGAGCTTTGACTTCTCCCTCTCTCTAATCTTCAGATCTAACCAGCCACTGTGGATTCTTCCTTTGCAGAGTCCTTCAATACTTCTCTCTTCCTTTTAACTCCTATCATTGCCACCTAGGTTTCCTTTACTTCATGCCTAGACCACGGAAACAATCTTGTTTCCACTGAGTCAACTTCTGGCATAAGTTTTCTAATCAACAAAATGAAGTCATCTGGCAGAGTTGTTTAACATTTATAAAAGAGCACAGTGATTGGCAAATAGCATGTGATTAATATATGGTAGTTATTATCTTTTTAAAAATATATTTTATGTTACTACAGTTGTCCCATTTTGACCCCTTCACTCCCCTCCACCCTGCACACCCACTCCCACCCACATTCCCTCACTTTGGTTCATGTCCATGTGTCATACATGTAAGTTCTATGGCTTCAACTTTTCCCATACTATTTTTACCTTCCTCCTGTCTATTTTCTACCTACCATTTATGCTACTTATCCTCCATACCTTTCCCCCCTCCCCCTCCCACTCCCCTGTTGATAACCCTCCATGTGATCTCCATTTCTGTGGTTCTGTTCCTGTACTAGTTCTTTGCTTAGTTTGTTTTAGGTGTGGTTGTTAATAATTGTGCGTTTGCTGTCATTTTACTGTACATATTTTTTATCATTTTTTCTTAGGTAAATCCCTTTAACATTTCATATAATAAGGGCTTGGTGATGATGAATTCCTTTAACTTGACCTTATCTGGGAAGCACTTTATCTTCCCTTCCATTCTAAATGACAGCTGTGCTGGATAGAGCAATCTTGGATGTAGGTCCTTGCCTTTCATGACTTGGAATACTTCTCTCCAGCCCCTTCTTGCCTGGAAGGTCTCTTTTGAGAAATCAGCTGATAGTCTGATGAGAACTCCTATGTAGGAACTATCTCCTTATCTCTTGCTGCTTCTAGGATTCTCTCCTTCATTTTAATCTTGGGTAATGTAATTATGATGTGCTTTGGTGTGTTCCTCCTTGGGCCCACCTTCTTTGGGACTCTCTGAGCTTCCTGGACTTCCTGGTAGTCTATTTCCTTTGCAAGCTTAGGGAAGTTCTCCTTTATTATTTGTTCAAATAACTTTTCCACTTGTTGCTCTTCCTCTTCTCCTTCTGGTACCCCTATAATTCGGATATTGGAACATTTAAAGATGTCCTGGAGGTTCCTAAGCCTCTCCTCATTTTTTTGAATTCTTGTTTCTTCATTCTTTTCTGATTGGATGTTTCTTTCTTCCTTCTGGTCCACACCGTTGATTTGAGTCCCAGTTTCCTTCCTATCACTATTGGTTCCCTGTAACATTTTCCTTTATTTCACTTAGCATAGCCTTCATTTTTTTATTTAATTTGTGACCAAATTCAACCAATTCTGTGAGCATCCTAATCACTAGGTGTTTTGAACTGTGCATCTGATAGGTTGGCTACCCCTTCATCGCTTAGTTGTATTTCTGCTGGAGCTTTGATCTGTTCTTTCATTTGGGCCGTTTTTTTTTTTTATCTTGATGCGCCTGTTATGCAGTGAGGGCCAGAGCCTTAGGTGTTCATCAGGGTGGGGTAACCCATGTTGCTGGGTTGTGATGCTGTTTGTGGGGCAGGGGTCCAAGAGGGAACAATGGCGCTTGCTCCACTCTCTGCTGGCTTTCAGTCATTTCCCCCGCTTCCCACAAGCAAATTGGGCCCTTCTGGTGCCGATTCCCATGTGGGTGGGTTTGTGTAAATTCTAGGACCCTGTGGGTCTCTCCAACAACTCTCCTGTGAGGCTGGGAGTTTCTCCTGCTGCCATCTCAACCCCCACAGGTGTTTTCAATCAGTGGTTTGAGGCTTTATTTCCCAGAGCTGGGACCCTGGGTTGTGTGATCCATCCTGCTTCTTTTCTTTTGCCTGATTTATTTGCACGTGAATATGGGACCACCCAGTCCACCAGCCTCCACCTTGCCAGCCAGCTGTAGCCTTGAGCACCGCACCCTATTCCACAATCTGCTGCCTTGCTGGGTCTGCCAGCTGCCGCCTTGCTGCGAGTCCTCTCCGCCCGGCTGCTGGACTCTGCCCTTCCTACCGGTCTGGATAAATGTGTCTTAACTCTTTGGTTGTTGGACTTCCATACAGTTTGATTTCCTGTCAGTTCTTGGTTGTTTTTTTATTTTAAATTGTTGTCCTTCTTTTGGTTGTTCAAGGAGGCATAGTGTGTCTACCTATGCCTCCATCTTAGCTGGAAAGCAAGATATGGTAGTTATTATCTTGCCTACCAGCTTTATAATCATGTGACTTTCCTCTTCAAGATTCTCCAGTAACTCTGAACTGCATAAAGAATAAACTCCAAATTCCTTAATCTGTCACCTAAGTCCTCCTAAACCTAGTCCCCATATACCTCATCCCAAGCACTAATAAGCTAATCCTCCAAACAGGCTGTTTGTCCTTTCTTGTTCCTGGGGCTCTTATACCCCTCACCTATCTGATCTGTGTTTCTGGAATGCCTTCCCACTCCAAACCTGACCTACCCTCTAAGGCTCTTTTCAAGTAATTCCCTCCTCTTGAAGCTTTCTTGGCAGATCCAAGTGAGAGTCATCTCCTTCCCTCCTCTGAACACAGTGCTTTTTACCTACCGCCCATCTGTTCACTGATAAATGTCAACCAATGAACATTTACCTAGAACTCTCTAAATATAAGGCATAAGGAAGATGTAAATATAAACAAGTAAGTTCCTATCCACAAGAAATTTATAGGCAATTAAGGAGAAAAAACAACCCACTCAGAAAATGTCCTATAATTATATCAATATTATTTTGTAGAAGTTACTAAAGTTTTCATAAATATTTAAACATCTCCATAAAAAGATTTTCTGAATAGCCAGGGAGAGAGAAAATCACCCAATATATTTAACATGTCAAAGAGCACCAAGTATATCCAGCCCACAAAACCTACTAAATTCCTTACTTGATTTGCTTCAACTTCCACTTCTCAGATGTATAAAATTAAAAACAACTGTAAATTTCCATGTGAAAAGAGAAACATCTAAAAGTTTCTAATCATAAATAACAAAGGCTATTAGAATCAGTGTTAAATTTCTTACCTGTTCAAGTGCTCCAGGAAGGTCATTCACCCAGTGCAAACTAAAATATGAAAATACACATTTGCTCTAACTTAATTCATATAATTAATAAGCATCAATAATGTAATGATAAGCCACAAAAAAATGCGTACACTGTTGGTGGGAATGTAAACTGGAGAAAGAGTACAGAGGTTCCTCAAAAAACAACTGAACTACCATATAACCCAGCAATTCCACTTCTAGGTATATATCCTAAGGAAATAAAAAATGTTTTATTCCAAAGAGATATCTGCAGCCCCATCTTCAGTGCGGCATTATTCACAATAACCAGGATGTGGAGACAGACTAAGTGTCCATCAATGGATGAATGGATAAAGAAAATGTTACACACACACACACAAGAATATTACTCAGCAATAGAAAGGGGGAAACCCTATCTTTTGGGGCAATATGGAGGGGCCTTGAGGGCAGTCCACTTCTGAAGAGGAAGTGAAGTATTCAGAGATGATCAGAGGAAGGAGAGAAATCAATATAGTTACAGGACAGTGGAAGAAAAAGGAATAACAACAACAACAACAACAATCAGCAGTTTGTGCCAAGTGAAATAAGTCAAAGATAGAAATACTGTATGTTCTCACCTATGTACAGAATCTTTAAAAAGCCAAACAGAATAGAATGGTGGTTTATCAGGGGCAGGAGATTGAGGAATACAACCTCTGAGGTATAAGATGAGTAAGATTTGGGGATCTAATGCATGGAATAGTGACTATAATTAACAACACTGTATTATACACTTCAAGGCTTTTGAGAATAAATCTTAAATGTTATCACCATACACACACAAATCATAATAATGTGAAGAGATGAAGACGTTAACTAACCTTATGGTGATAATCATTTTGCAATATACACATGTATCTGATCACTATACTGTATACCTTAAACTTATATGTTATATATCAATAATAATTCAATAAAGCTGGAGAAAAATAAAGTGAAAGTCATTCCTATCCAGCATCTCATCTTTAGTGCTATTTTAAAAACTTAATTGAAGAAAACAGTAAAAATAACTACTCGATAACATGTTCAAAAAAGTTCATCAATTAAATCAAGCACTTAAGCTACAGACATATAGTATTCTAAATCCTACCTTCTAGAAAAAAATAAAATTCACAAGAAAGCCTGTAATTTTCCTAAGGTAAACAGTACTAGTCATCAAAAAATTAACTCAGTGAGTTTTCTGGTAAATAATACCCCATGTGTTTTGAGATCATCAAATAAAAATACAGACAAATTCAGAGCTCTGCACACTGCAAACTTAGTTGAAGAAACCCTTGATTCATCTTTTGACCCTTTTTACGTTCCCCCAGCTTGTAGTGATATGTGACAGCAACAATCATAGTCTCTGTAAAACAGTCACACTTTCTTAGTGGAGTTGGTATCCTTTTACGCTGACTTCCAAGACAGTACTGAAAACCCATTTCAAACCATACTGTGTTAGGCTCACATTTATCTTTCATTAATATTGTCTAACTATATTACTAGATACTTTAAAAATTAAGGAGGTCATGTTATAAGCTCTATTATGGGGAAACTGAAAGCACCAGAGTTAATTACTTGCAAATAGCAAGCAAGCTAAAGTTAAAACTTGGCTTCTGACTCTCTGCCCAGAGTTCTTTCCCTTAGACCAAAGGCTCTGCAATGTCTTTCATTTCATGACAGATTTTAAATACTTTTCAAAATTTGTTCAGCAATAAAATCTGAATACTTCTTAAAGTTTTCTCAGCACACCTCAAAAAGCAGGGAAGAAGTTGCAAACTCACTGAAGAAAACAGGAAACATGACCAACTCTCTGCCCAAGACTGAGGAGTGTCCTAGGCACTCCTGAGGACATAAGCCTTTTAGTGGTAACACTGGCAAAGTCATGGGCAAACCATTATGACTGGTCATCCTAAAAACAGCTATCAAAAGGGTTGTATTGAGCATTGAATCTTTGAAAGAAAAATCTGACTACAACAATAAGGCAGGAGAACTAAGGTACCACACAGGCTATTTTACTTTCTCTATTAGACACTAAGCTCTTTGAGGACAAAGAGTGAACTTATATCTGTATTCCCCCAAAGCATCTAGCTCATTGCTTTGCATATTATAATCTATTCAAAAAATATTTGTAATACATGTTCGTATAATAAGTGTGGAAAGACATGGTAGAAAGAACAAAGGGAAAAAGGTAACCTTGAGGAATATATTTCTGTGAAGCAAAAGAATTAAAGTTGAAGGAAATGCCAGCTTTTCCTTATTTATTAGAATGTATTTATAAAGGTACTCTAACATTTGAATATTAGAATTAGCATACTCTTTCAAACTCCTGCTCTCACCAATATTAATTCCAGAATACTAAGTTACATTGGGGAGAAAAACCCTTCTATCACAGATAAGCTTTAGCAGATAGAGAGAGATTATGGGAAAAAAGTTGGGGTACTATATCTTATTGTCTCTTCTGGGAGCATATAGCCACAATCCTTTACCAGAAAAATCTTAAGAGTTTATAAACAAAACAAAACAAAAACCCACTTGGGTTGTGACTTAAAAAGAAACAGCATTAAGATTTTACTCCATTATCTATTTTATTTATAACATCTATTTTTTAAAAGTACAAATGGATTACCAACCTTAAACTGCTAACCACCAGGTCAAATGTATTTTCTCTGAAAGGAAGGAATTCTTCATCAGCTAAAACAGTGACAGCAGGAATTTCCGTTTCTAAGGTATTTTTCTAATGGTTAAAAAACAGAAGTTCAACAACACATTTATAAAATCTCAATTCTAGTCAATCACTGTTTGTTAAACTTAAGTCATATTATATTTACTTGGCAGTTTCTATCCTTTCCAAAACAATGGAGTCACAAAGAAGGCTCTGAAAAAATATTTCTTAAATTACACTTAAGATCAGCCAAAAAAAAACCTGGCTAGCTGATTAGCAAATAAATAGGACAGCTATCTCACATGAAAACATATCTCATAAAGCTAAAAGTTTAAGTGGAATAACTGAAGCCATAAAAGTACTAGGTGAAAATATTGGTGAACATTTTTATACTCTGATGAAAATGTGTAAGTAATTATGACTCAAAAGCCAGAACTATAAAGAAAAAAATTGACACATTTGATAAACTAATCAAGAACTTCTAAACAGCAATAAATAATATAAACAGCACACTTGGGAAAATATTTACAATATATATGATAAAAGGTTAACATCCCTAAAATCTAAGCTAGAATAAAAACCACTTAGAATAAAAGTAGATAAAGGATAAAGTACAGATACATCACAAAATTATAAAATTCACAAATCAAAAAATACCAATAGCCAAATATCACTAGCCAAAAGACATCAACAGATATTTGGTTGTACTAGTAATCAAAGAAATGCAAGTAAAAATAACGAGATTCTACCTTCTGCCTATCATATTGACAAACACAAAACTACTGGCTCAATGTTGCCATAGAGAAGGAGAAAAGAGTACTTTCACTTAATACAGTTATTCAACCTTTCCAAGGTCAGTCTGGAATCTATAAATTTCAGTATTAAGAATTTATTCCCAGAGAGAAGATAAATAAAACACACAAAGTTGCTTTATATGATAACATTTATCACAATATTGGTTATTGAGAAACTGGGACTACAAATGTCCTTCAATCCAAATTTAACTAAATAAACTGTGGAATATTCACATATTGGAACACTATATAGCCATTTAAAACAACGGTGTATGTATGTATTGGTATGTCATGCACCGATATATAAAAAGAGTGATATTCTGTGAAAAACATGGTATGTTAGCATAATACAGCTGGTATGAAACTGTATGAAAGGGTTAAACATCTACAAAGGAGACCAAAATGTCAACAGTAGATACTTTTGAGTGGTAGGACTAGATATGATTTTCCCTTCTATTTCCTGTATTGTTGAATTCTTTTTCAGGTGTTATTAATTATAATCAGGAAAATGCTATTTCCATTTTAAAAGAAATAAAGAACCAAAAATCAAACCAGTGTTAAAAAGCTACCTACCAAAGCATTTTCTGCTATGTCTGCTTGGAAAAACTTTCCAACAGTTTCCTGCAATAAAATAATTAAAGCTGATCCAATGTTACAAAAACAGACAAAAATCCAGTAACAATAAAACAAATGCTAAAGTTTCTAAAAGAGAATGTAATAGTTACAGATTAATTTTTAGCTTTGTAAGGGTATTTTTCTGCATCGAACCAGTATGAGGCACAGATATTTTTAATAACATAGTAAATTACAGATTGAAATATATGCAGCCAACCTTACACATAACATATTTAACTATATTTAGTAAAATAGAGAACACAGGTGTGAATAATCAATATCCTTAATTTCCTCTACTGGGTTAAGGCATATGTATTGCCTTTTCCAAAGCATAACATGCTGTGAGCTATTCCCTACTCTAGTGCCACAGAAGATTTGCATTGGTTTTCCTGACTTTTAATTGTTTATTCAGAGATTACAAAAAGTAGACTTAAACACTGATACTTGGGGAGTGGGAGGACGCTATGTGGTTATTTTGTTTTGTTTTGTTTTTCACTGTTTCACTTACTCTCTTTTCCTTCAAAGTGGTACAAGTACTATATTTCTTTCCCAAATTAACACCTTCCACTATATTCTCTTTCTCCAGGATCCATCCATCATCTCCCTCCATCACCATCACCATCTCTGCCAATCTTCAGTCTCTGTCTTCAGTGTCTCTTCCCTCACCTTAAAACAGATAGATGCCTCCCAATCTTCAAAAATCTCCTTTAACCACCTTCTAGATGTTCTGTTGGACATCCATAACTCCACTTTCCACTAATGTCTTTATCCCCAATTTCCATTTTCACTGCTCTATGAAAACTATTTATAAAGATCATTAACAACCTAATCACCAACTACACAGTCTGTCTGCTCTCATTTCTACTTCACTTCACCTCTTTGAAACACTGCACTGCACTACTTTCTACTCTTGTTCTCCTCTTCCACTAGAAATGCCAATCTTTTCCACTTCACCCACTTCCATTTCTTAAAGAACTTCCCTGCCCACAACTTGGAAAGGCTACCCTACCATTACCTGGCCACATGAGGACAAGTGGTGTACAGGTGAATGTTTAACTACAAGCTCTCAAAAAGAGGTGCCCGAAGTTTTGGCATTTGCCAATTCCCATGGTGTAAGTACTCCAATAGAGGATTTCATGATACCAACATGATGTTGCTAAATGTAGAGTTGGGAAGAGATGTGCAAAATAGGCTCTCATAAGTCAGCTCTAGTATACCAGTGCAAGGAGTAAAAATTAGGCCAGACTATCTATTCCTCTCTCACTCAAAAATTTAAATTAAGAGACTCAAAGATGGGGTAGAAGTCCCCAGAGTTGGAACAGAACATAAACTTGGAGTGGAGGCAATGGAGTGCTGGTAAATATTTAGTAGGTGGCTTTTGCTGGGGGACTGCTTGGTAGCATTTGCCAACTTTCTTAGTGCAAATACTCCAACAGCTGATTTCAATGCTAACAATCAGCTCTCATGAGCCAGTATAAGCTAACTTCAGCTCACCACTGGGTGTAGCTTGCTCATATTGGGGCCACATGCACTAATGAACAACCAGGGATAGTCTGCAGGGAAATATAAGGTGGTAATAATGCAGTATCTACACGATCCCAGAGAGCATGTGCACAGAAAGACCTTCATTCTGTTTCCAAGTCCCCATCCCTGCCACACCTGTCTGTACTTCCAGATCACTGACTGACATAAAAGCCTCTAAGTCAGGGGTGTCAAACTCATTTTCACCCAGGGCCACATCAGCATCCTGGTTGCCTTTGAAGGGCCAAATGTAATTTCAACTCCTTAACAGTTAAGGAGTAGTTGTATTTATACAGTCCTATAATTATTTTGGCCCTTGGAAGGCAACTGCGAGACTGATGTGCCCCCTGCCATGAAAATGAGTTTGACACCCCTGCTCTGAGTAATAAATGTCCCTGTATTTAAAATGGCTTCAATGGAGTTCTGCTTCTTATAATCAAAAGATACCTTACTACCTCAAAAAATTAAAAATAGAACTGCCTTATGACCCAGCAATTCCACTTTTGGGAATTATCCAAACAAACGTGAAACACTAATTTAAAAGAACGTAGGCACTCTTGTGTTAACTGCAGCGTTATTTACAATAGCCAAGATGTAGAAGCAGCCCAGTGTCCATCAATAGATGAGTGAATAAAAAAAGCTGTGATACATTTACACAATGGAGTACTACTCAGCCATAAGCTTAACACTTTGCAACAGCATGGATGGACCTGGGGAACATTATGCTAAATGAAATAAGCCAATCAGAGAAAAACAAATACCATATGATTTCACTCATATGTGGAATCTAATAAACGAATGAACAGGCAAAATAGAGAGAGACTCATAGTTAGAGAATAGGCCCACAGCTGTCAGAGATAGGGGCTCGGTAGGAGTGAGCAAAAAAGAAAAAGAGAAAACAAACATAAATAACATAGTCTCTTCCCTCAGGGTTCTCTACGGAATAATTGTGGAGAAAAGATTTACCAGAAATATGTAGAAATAAATAAATGCAATGTTAGAGGGCACCCCAAAACAAATTTTAAAATGTCATTAAAAATATTTCATGACCTTTTGTTTAAAAACAAAAAAGCCGTCCTGGCTGGTGTGGCTCAGTGGATTGAGTGCCAGCCTGTGAACCAAAGGGTTGCCAGTTCAATTCCGGGTCATGGCACATGCCAGGGTGGCGGGGCAGGTCCCTGGTGGGGAGCTTGCAAGAGGTAACCACACATTGATGTTTCTCTCCCTCCCCCCCACCTTCCTCTAACAAATAAATAAATAATTTTTTTTAAGAGACCTTAATAAGCCAATTTCATCTTTCTTACTATTCCTGGCATCCTTGTTGGCTCCTCCTCATTTTCCTACCCTAAATATAATTGTGGAATGTTCCTTTCTATATTTTAGCCCTAGAGAGCTTACCTACTGCTATGGCTTCAACTGTCACCTCCGACAGAGGCTTCCAAACAATCCAAATAAGAACAACAGACTCCACTTTGCCAAACTTAACCTGTCTCAATCTTCTTGCCAACCTGTGGGGATGTATTACTGCTTACATGTTACAGAAACTGAGGTCTGGAGAAGCTGGGTAATTGTTCTAAGTGTACATGGACAACAATTATCAGAGCAGAATATTGAATCCCCATGTCAATGACCTAATTGACATGTCATAACCCCAATTTCAGTTCCACATTTCCAACTACAAGCTGTACATTAACATTGTCATCTCAAACTCAACCTATCTAAAATAGGAATATCCCTTGCTCCTTGCTTTATTTCATACCCTTACTTTTTCTAATCACTGATGGCATAACTTAAAACTTATCTTGCACTTACTCATGTAATAAGTATTTAATAAATACTTATTGTGTGTTGTAGGTACTAGAAATGCTTAGTGGTGAACAAAAATAAGCATGTCTATGGAGTTTATATCCCAGTAAAAGAAGATACACACCAAACAAACAAACATATATCAGGTGCTATAAGTGCTATGGAAGCAAATAAAGCAACTAGCCAGTGGAGAATGGGGGCCCTATTTTATAGAATAGTCTGGGAAAGGATAGATCTTTGATGAGGGGGTTATTTGAGCTAAGACCTGAAAGAAGTAGGGAAGTAAGCCATACAAAAATCTTGAGGAAAAGCAAAGAGAACACCAACCCTGGCCAGTTTGAGAGACAGCAAGGAGGCCAGCTGCTGGGAAGTGAGGGGAAAGAGTTAAGGCCACAGACATCAAATAGAGCCAGGTCACTGAGGGCCTTGTGGACTAGAACTCTGGATTTTTACTAAATTACATAAGAAGCCCGTAGTTCTGAATAGAGAACTGATACTAAATTGACTTGTGTTTTAAAAGGATTACTTTACTGTGAGAACAGACAAGGACAAAGGTAGAAGCAGGGAGGCTGATAAAGAGATTACTACAATAGTGACCAATGGGTAACGGTGAGAGTGGTAAGGAGTGGTAGAGTTATAGATATATTTTCAAATTCAAATAAGGTTTGCTCATCAGCAAACTTTCCATTTGACATGGAAGGGAAGGACAGAAGAGTAATCAAGGAATAAGTCTTTTAGACTGAGCAACTAGAAGATTTGCCATGCTCACCATATCTGATCAGTCATCAAGTTCTGTGGATTCTACTAGGTCTCTCATGTATATCTCTTCCTTGTGTCTTGCTGCCTCCATATGCGTGGCAGGTCTTTCTCTTATGTCTGCACTGCCTTTAACACAGCCCTCCAATTGATCTGTTTCTTTATCCTCTCCCTTCTTCAATCCTTCTTACATACCATTCTGAAATTAATCTTCCTTAAATATCACTATATCATGCCGTCAGCATTCTACCTGTTAAGACATACCTACTGCCATGCCTTTACTTCCAATGCCTATGAAATACCAATTCAGTTTCTTTCAAACCCCAGATCAGATTCTGTACCCTTTCAGAAGTCTTTGACCACTGAACCCCTACTGCTTTTTCCCTTCCCTTAACTCCTGTTACAGTTTAATAACTGTATCACTTCTGTAGCATTTACTATTCCCAACAGCAGTATTCTGGAAGCCTCATACATACCCCTAACTCGGCCCTGACCAAGTGTATGTTTTTTCTAGGTAGATTTATATAGAAACCCCACTATAACCTGTGTCCATCAGAGAGTACTATATATAGGGGCTAAAACAATAAATGAATGTCTTTATGGTCTGAATTAGAAAATGCAAAATAAAATGGGATAAGCATTAATAAAGGCTATTTATCACACTGTAATTAGTATTTCTCCTATCTAAAAATTAGCTTAATCACATTTCCAAATGAATGCCCCTCTGATTTTATTGTGAATTATTAAAAGCATTTGAACAAAATAGGGATACAGAGCAATGTATCTCATATACATTTTAAAGAAACTATCAGTAAGAACACTGCATAAAATAGATTCAAGGTAAAGAAAAACCACTTGAAGGAAAAATACTTAAGAGGGGACACAAAACCACCATTGGGGACTTCCAGCCAATATGGAGACGTAGGTGGACACATTGTGCTTCCTTACACAACCAAAATTAAGGACCACAAAGATTTAGAAACAAGAAAACAACCAGCACTGATAGAAAATTGAACTGTACAGAAGTCCAACAACCATTCATCCAGACCGGTAAGAGGGACAGAGTCACGGCAGGTTGGTGGACCTGGGCATGCAGGCTGCAGTGGCTAACAGATCCCAGGCGTGCAGGCAGTAGCTAGCAGAACCCAGGCACAGAGGCAGCAGCTAGCGGACCCCGGGCACAGGGTGGCAATGGTGCAGACTCAGTGAGGCTGCACAAGGCGGCAGGCTGACCAGGTGGTCCCACATTTGCATGCAGATAATCCAGGCGAAGGGGAAGCAGTGGAAGGGACTGGAATCTGAGAAAGAGCAGAGCAAGCCCCATTATTTCCTCTTGGACCCCACCCCCACATACAGTGTCACTACCCAGCCACTGGGCTGCTCCACCCCTCACTACATAATAGCCATGACCAGGCCAAAAAAAAAAAAAAAAAACCAAAACCCAAAAATGGCTCAAATGGGAGACCAGATCAAAGCCCCAGAGCCAATTTATCTAAGCGACCAAGAGATAGCCAACCTATCAGATGCATAGTTCAAAGCCCTGGTGATCAGGATGCCCACAGAATTGGTTGATTTTGCTCACAAATTAGTTGAACAAATGCAGGCTACAATAAGTGAAATGAAGGAAAATGCACAGGGAACCAATAGAGATGGGAGGAAAACTGGGACTCAAATCAATGGAGTGGACCAGAAGGAAGAAACAAACAAACAAACAAACAGAAAACAAGGAAGAAACAAGAATTCAGAAAAATGAGGAGAGGCTTAGGAACCTCCAAGACACCTTTAAACATTTCAACATCCAAATTATAGGCGTACCAGAAGAAGAACAGCAACAAGTGGAAAACTTATTTGAACAAATAATAAAGGAGAACTTCCCCAATCTGGCAAAGGAAATAGACTTCCAGGAAGTCCAGGAAGCTCAGAGAGTCCCAAAGAAGTTGGGCCCAAGGAAGAACACACCAAGGCACATCATAATTACATTAGCCAAGATTAAAATGAAGGAGAGAATTCTAGAAGCAGCAAGGGATAAGGGCACAGTCACCTACAAAGGAATTCCCATCAGACTGTCAGCTGATTTCTCAAAAGAGACCTTCCAGGCAAGAAGGGGCTGGAAAGAAGTATTCCAAGTCATGAAAATCAAAGACCTACATCCAAGATTGCTCTATCCAGCAAAGCTGTCATTTAGAATGGAAGGGAAGATAAAGTGCTTCTCAGATAAGGTCAAGTTAAAGGAGTTCATCATCACCAAGCCCTTATTATATGAAATGCTAAAGGGACTTATCTAAGAAAAAGAAGATAAAAAATATGAACAGTAAAAAGACAGCAAACTCACAGATACTAACAACCACACCTAAAACAAAAGCAAATAAGCAAACAACTAGACAACTAGAACAGGAACAGAAACACAGAAATGGAGATCACATGGAAGGTGGGCAACAGGGCAGTGGGAGGAGGGGGAAAAGGTACAGAGAATAAGTAGCATATATGATAGGTAGAGAACAGGGGGAAGGCAAGAATAGTGTGGGAAATGTAGAAGCTAAAGAACTTATGACACATGGACATGAACTAAAGGGGGGAATGTGGGTGGGAAGGGGTGTGGAGAGGAATGATGGGGGAGAAATGGGACAACTGTAATAGCATAATCAATAAAATATATTAAAAAAAACAAAAAAAACCATTGGTTCAACCACTTAAAAAATTAGCACTTCTAATATAATCCAAATATAACTGATTAGGAAATTCCTTCCTTAATGTTAGCCTATGTTATTTCTCAAAGTAAACTGAATTATCAAATAGATATACCTTATTCAAATATTGTGCTATATAACCTCTTCCACAACCGACATCCAAAGCAAGGGGAAAATCTCTAAAAAACAAACACAGAAGTTATGTTTTGTCTGTAACAATACAGTCTATAAAATAATTATTAACATCTCATTTTTCTTATAATTTACTAACAACTAATTTGAAAGTGAATGCAACTTTTAAAAAGTTTTATCATCTCTCTTTTCTACCTTCCAAGTTGTACGTACCAGAAAACATACCAGACAGAGAAAGTCTCTGGTCTAGCCATTCATAGGAACTCAGTCAACTGGCTTTCCATACAGTTATTCCATGACATGGATTCAAGAACAGATTTAGGGGAGTATTTTAATTTGAAAATATATCCAGATAAAGAAAGAAATTAACATGAAAATATTCCACCTATCAGGAATGTATTATTATTACTTCTCAAATTTACTAAGGCAACAACAAATAACTTAGATATCATCATGTAAAATAACATGAAGTATCATATGTCAAACTAAAAACAAAATACCAACTAAATAATAGTTTACTTTTATTGCAATCTTACCAGGTTTAGCAGTATGCTAAGTGTTGAGAGTTAAGTAAGTCAACACAAAGTCACTCAACTACAAAGCAGCAATCAGAATTTGAATTCAGTTAGTTTGAATCCTGAACCAGAATTATTATCCCCTATGCTATGCTGTCTCCTCTAAATATATCATGTCATACTAATCAGTACACACATCTAATTGTAGGCCATAAGTTTATGAAAAATTTGTGGCAAGAAAACTTAAAATTTTATCCAATAATAACACTTTTCTATTAGAACCAAAAAAGTCCCTTCTCAGGTTTTTAAAAACCTATTTCAAAAATATAGAACACCAATGAGGCAAAAGATAAAATAGGAATGAGGAAGTTCTGAGACACTGCAGCTGTAGTCAGTCACTCAGCATCCTGATTTCTGAAAATCACCTTGTGACACTTGGCAAGGAGCCACACTGGCACACCAGAGCTTCAGTAGTAGGCTATGTGCCTTGTTATCCTAAATTAGCAATTGCAGTCTCCACTCCCACCCAGCACCCGCCCCATTGTGGGCAATCAAAGAGAACTATGGAACCCAATAAAGCCTGCCCTTTTGGCAGAAGGGGGCCATTCTCTGATCAGACGTGGCCCACTCCCGTATCTTAGGAAGTGTACTGTTCTTAATAAATCTCGGTTGCTTCTCTCTGCTTAACTCTGTGCAGTCTGTTCAATTCTTTGTTCGCAACCACCAAGAGCCTGGACCCCATCTCTATCTGCAACACCAGTATACAACTGGAGAACCACTGGTTAGAAAGAACCATTTATTTACCTAACACCATCTATCTTAATTGTGAATACAGGTGGTGTGGCACCATAAAGTACACAGACTTTGCAATCAGATTGACTTGAATTAGAATTCTGGGCCTGAAATTTACTGGCACTGTGACCAGAGACAAGTGATTTAATCTTGCTGTACCTCAGTTTCTCCAACCACAAAATGTAAAAATTATCATCTCCCTCAGAGTTGGTGTGAAAATTTTAGGAAATTGTGCATGTAATGTATTTAGCCCAGTACAAATGCTCACAAAGTTATTCTGAGTTATTACAATCATTGATTAAAGCAGTATTAAGTGAGCCTCAGATAAACAAATAAGACATTCAATAATCTGTGGGGTTAGTTTCTAAAAATCATCATAAGATCAGTACTGCAATATAAACTACTCTTTCCAATAATAGAACATTAGTACAAGGACATTTAGACTGTTATTTAAATACTTTAATTCCCAAGAGTTACTATTAGTTTAAGACATGCTTTTACAAGTCATTATCAGTTTTCTGCACAGACTATGTTTTGTTCAGTAGTATGACATAAAAAAAAATTGTAAAATTCAAACTGATTTGGAAAATTTGTTCTATTTATTAGATCATACACAGCCTAAAATCCAGGCAAATAAGTGACTACAGTATAGAGAATTAGCTATTTAGATCTTTAAATAATAGAACTAATGAAACAGATGAAATGGGGGCAATTATTTGCAACAATGAAGCTTTTTGTTCTAACTCTATGAAATTAAATCATCCTAACACTTTAAGTAGCAAGGAGATATCTAAAATATGATTGAAAGAGTCTGTGATTTTACAAAATTCCCTTTTTAGACAAATGTAATAAATTCACCCCTTACTGGTCTAATTTAATGGATATCTTTTTTAAAAAAAGTGATTTACCAACATCACAGAGCAATTCTACACAAAGCTATTATTTAACTGTGATTTTCACCATGTAGTTATAAATTTGAATCTGTAAAGCTTTCCTTAAGCCTAATACAGAGCAATAAATCCATTAAGGTTTTAAAAATTACTTGAAGAAAGTGTTTTTCTCTCAAATCTGCCTTTATATTATTATCATAGTACACTTACTGACATTAAGAATACTCAAGATAAAATCGCCAAAATCTCTAATAGCCTGATTGGGAAACAAATCTAGGTAGATTCCCCTTTGCTTAGATGGTCAAAGATTCTGTTATTAATTTTATTTAAACTTTGAAAGCTAGGTTTAGTAAATATTAAAAATGCACATGCAGTTGATTCTTTATCTCCACTTTTGGAGCTATCTTCCCATTACTGGCTTTTGGCTAAATCATGTGGATCAGTCACTCAGGTTTGGAGTGAAGCTAAGCATGTGCTTCCATTCATTCTTTCTGTGGACAACAGTGAAGAACACTTGCTTATCCAGATATGAAGACAAGACATTTATAGAGGGATTAAAATCACTACCACTGGTAATAAATTTGTCCAGATTCTGCCATTCCAGATATCGAACTCTCATCATCTAATTTCTCTAGTCTCTAAAGTTGATTGTATTTTGAAGTTATGTATTTATCATCACCTACCTGGCTATATCATATACACGATCTGCAATCCGACTGCCAACCTAAAGGATTGTAAAAGACAATGATGTACACAAATTAAGATGAGTGCGTTTAACAGAGAAATAACACTCTTTTTCCAGTATTCAACAACCTATAGGTTATTTATGTTTCAACATATTTGTAAGTACTTCTCTTTATCCCCTTTGCGATGTGACCACAGTAATTTCTTTTCAAATTCTAAATAGAACATATGAAATAAAAATATCCCAGGAAAAAAACTGCAGCAAATTACTGCAGAAGTCAATTTAAAGGAAATCAAAACCAGACATATTCTACATATCTCCATTCTCTCTCCTCATGTATGTATGCATGTATGTATGTGTACATATGTATATATGGCCTTTACATTCCATGTGCTATAAGAGCACAAGGATGAAAATCAATAGGAACATAGTAGGCACATTGTTGTCCACAAATATTAGCATGAAGTATATAAAAGTAAAAAAAATATTTAATTAGCTGGGGTGTATTGCAGATCAACGTTTAAACTTAATCACTTAGTTAAAAACTCTATTATTTGATGACTATTTATAAATTTTGTGGAATTTCTAAATGAGTAAACAACTTTTATGTGCAGTATTTGTCAATTAGAAAATGTCAGCAAATCTGAAGAAACTGCACTTCCCATCCCCTCCTCAATCCCACCTTAATTTAAAAGAGGTTGTAAGGTAGGTGCCTCCTTTGCTAGGCCAGCTTCATCTGGCAAGAATAGATGTGGGAGCCTAGTATTCCCCCCATTCTACTCATTCTCTCAGAAACACCCCAGAGTTTCCAGTAGGACCTGAAAATTCAGGACATATGTGTTTCTGCTTTGGGGGGACGAGGAGGGGGGAGGAGGTATAGCAGAAATCTTTTCCCAGATTTGTACACCATGCCTAATATTATTAAAATAACTCTCATATATTTTACTTCTGGTCTGTATACTGGCCATTCCGCAGTCAAACTGTAATCCAGGATTACAGGCATCATGAACCATAAGAACAGAGCCAATCATCTGATCAGGCCAGGGCTTGCACAGAGCTCTGTCCAAAGTAGAAGCTCAGTAAGTGTTTGTTGCATTGGCTTGATCTTCAACTTCGCTCCACCTTTGAAAAAACAATTTTACTTAAGCCTGAGCTCAGTACTGACTGTCCAAAGAGTGGAAACCCTCAGTCTCTAGTCCACCTGGGCAGAGAGGAGAAGGTGTCTCGAAATCACAGACAAACCAGAGATCTTAATGTATGTTGATTTAATCTTCCTAAAAGAAAAACCAAATTCTCTCATTACACTGCTTAAAATCATTCAACAGCCTCACATTCTTCTACAGGAGTGTTGCCCAATATAAAAACAGTAAGAGCCACATGTGCAATTAAAATTTTTCTGGTAGTCACTTTACATTAAAAGGAAACAAGAAATTAATTTTAACATATTTATTTAACCCAATATACCAAAAATTTCAACATGTAATTAATAAAGTTATTAGTGAAATATTTTACATCCTTTTTTCACACTAAGTTACTGAAATACAGTGCATTTTACACTCACAGCACATCTCAATTCAACTAGCCGCATCTGAAATGCTCTACAGCCACGTGTGGACAGGGATTACCATACTGAATGGGCAGCTGAGATAAAGAAGAAAATCCAAAATTCTCACAGCTTAGGGCTCTAATAACCTGGGCCCACCGTGACCTCCATTCCCTCTTTTACTGTAGACTTCAACAGGGCCCTTTTGGCCACAGAGGTTCTGCATTTGTCTCTCCCTTTGCCTATAAGGCTTTCCTCCCCAGACCCGACATTTCAGTGTGGCTAATGCCTCGTCATATCGTCTGCCTGAGCGGCCTCCCTGACCATTGAGGTCACTATACCACTTCACTTTATTATCTCCACTAACTTCTTTAGCTGACACCACATTTTTTTTATTGTTGTTGTTCACTGTCTGTCTCACCTCCCACAAGAATGAAACCTCAAGAAGGCAGCGATCTACTCTGCCATGGACATAGGAAGGTAGGAAGGAAGGAAAGAAGGGAGAGAGGGAGGAAATGAATGAATGGCACCTTACAGATATCCGAGCCCCTTCCGTGATTACAAAAGGGGCCCAGAAATGAAGGGCGCTTCTCAAGGACACACCACAGGATGAAGCCCGTGTGAGAGCCTGGCCGGAGCCCCAAGACCCGAAGCCGAGGCTCTTCGTCGCCCTCCTCCGCTGCCCCACGGACTCACCTCCTCCCTCACGTAGTCAAACTTCGTAGAGTCGGGCTGCCGGGCCGCCCAGTTCTTCTGCTTCCTCTTCAAATCTCGGTCAAAGACATTTAGGGCTCTGGGCGAGGGGCTGCCCGACGAGGAGACGCCAGAGGCAACTTTTCTGACTCCAAAGTTGTTCTCCAGGACCCTCGTTGCCGGAGGTCGGCGCCACTGGAGCCACAACCGGGTCAGCCGCATCTTTTCCGATGAGGCCTCTGGTGGCTTGCCTTTTGTGCGCAAGCGCCGCCGCCGATTCGGCAATTACTCAAGTTCTTCGCCGAGAGAAAGAGGAAGTAGTTTGGCCCATTTCGCGTGCCATTGCGGCGGAGCGTCACGCGGAGGATTGTGGGTGCCGTCCCATGTGAGATTCGGAGAAGGCTCCGAGGAGGTAAGGGGTGTAGGGTTCAACAAGGTTGTGAAGGGGGCAGAACCAGTTACTGACAGAAATCTTGAGGGTCGCACCCTCCTTCCTTGCCTTTTTGGACTCGTTCGGACCTTATTGACCCTTATCAGGGTCATTTCTAGGGACCTCAGTCCTGAGGTTTGGGAGCTAGAGTAACCCTCGTTCCGGGACCATCCTTGTGTTCCTCAATTTAGAAGGTGGGTAAAAGAGGAGGGTGGACTGCGAAGATGAGAGCGAGCGTCGGAGGTGAGGTCAGGTCGCTTTCCAGTCTCTGAATATCTGACTTTTGTTGAGTACTTTAGTTCTAAACGTGTATGTGCGTTGCCTCTGGTAGTTGGAATGCGATGGTACCTGCCTCGTAAGGCTGTTCGGAGGGTTAAATGCTTTAACACATCTAAAACTCTTGGAATACTACCTGACACGCCATGAGTAATACTTTCTGATGTGCAAGTGGTTTATTTAAAACCTTTGATTTTTCTTGATGTATAAAATTGTTTCCACTTTTTAAGGAAAAAAAAAATACAGCCTTATCGTCGAGCCCTGCTTTTAAAACAAAGTACCACTACCCTGTTTGATTAGTTACCTTTTGCTCCTAATAATCGGCGACTTTTGACTCTGCAAAAATCAGATCTAGAGATACTAAACCATTAAGTGACTATTTTCAAGAAACAGTACTAATTGTATACACACGTATGCCAGGATGTTTGGGGGTGGGAATCAGCGCATTTGAGCCTTGGTCATTTCTAGAATAATAAATTATAGGAAGACGTGATATTTATCAACTAGAGTGAGACTTCATCTGCATCTTGGAGGATGGTTGGATCTAAAAAGAGAAACTTGTGAGCTACATCTGACTTGATTTTGGTCTGTTTTGTTATGAGACTAGTCTTTTAGAATTAAAGGCTGTTCGAAGTAGCATGAGGTAAGAATTAACAGAGAGTGGGACCAGATTGTGAAGGAAAAAATGAGACCGTTTGAGGCTTGGGGATTCTTAATTAGCTTTTAACTTGTCATGCATACAGGTATACAAACAGAAATGCAGAAACTGAGTGCAGTTGGCTAGTAAGCATTATCCCTGGAATTCTGCTTGTTTTTGCCTTAAATTTATTTTTTTGAATGCTTTGTAACTGAAAGACAATACTCTGATAGTTTTTGGTTTTCTGCATGTGACTCAGAATAAGTTCCTAAACGAAATTAGACTCATTATCTTTATTTGTGTTTAACTTAAACTGTATTGTGAATTAATATTTTTCCCAAAACATCTTATTTAATTATATTAATTATATTACCTCTTCATTATTGTAACATTTGTTTTATTTTTCAGTATTTGGTTTCTTCAAGTATTTGTCCAGTCAAGAATTTTAAAATGGCATTTAAACAAGAAGTAATGAGTGACCAGCGGTTTAAGCGGGTTACAAAGGATCCAAGATTTTGGGAAATGCCGGAAAAGGAACGAAAAGTCAAAATTGACAAGAGATTTCGAGCAATGTTTCATGACAAAAAGTTCAAGCTGAATTATGCTGTGGATAAAAGAGGACGCCCAATCAACCACAGCACTACAGAGGACTTGAAACGTTTTTATGACCTTTCAGATTCTGATTCAGATCTCTCTGGTGAAGATAACAAAGCTTTGAACCAGAAGGAAATAAAGAAGAAAAAAAAACAGAAAAATGCAATAGAGTCAAAAAATGTAGTTGAGGAGAAAACGAAGGAATCCAAGAAAATTAACCAAAAGGATTCTGGAAATAAAAATAATTTAGATAACTTGGACATAATTCAGAAAATGAAAATCTGCAAATTGAAGAAGGTGGATTCAAAAATAAGTTCCAAGAAAGATAGTGAAGAATTTATAACAAAAAGTACAAAATGGGGAAAAAAAAATGTTGAGCATAATACAAACTTGTGTCCCGAAGGAAGAGTAAGGACAGTAGACTCAGGCACTTCCGAAATTGTAAAATCTCCCAAGATCAAGTATTCTGAGACAAGAAGAGAAATGCAGTCAGGTTTGTTGGAAAAAAATTTTAAGGATTCTTTGGTGGTATTTATATTTATTCTGATCTTTTAAAAATGTAAACATATAAGTATTTTTATATTGTATGAATTATCAAGTGCTTATTTAGAAGTATAAAGATATAAAAAATATAATCACTATTAATTTTTGATTTGGTGCTATATTATCTAAAAGAGATACAAAAATTTGAGTCTGGAAGTTAATAAATTTGGTTTGTGATGGGCACTAGTGAAAGCTGTATTCTCTAATCCGATAAAGTGTTAAATGTTCTCATCAATTGATAAGAATTGTGCCTGAAAAAGGTAATAGAGTTGGGTACTCATTCATTACTTCATTCAGCTACTTTTAGTAACTAGTATTTGACAGACAGAACATGAGTAAGACATGGTTCCTCTCTCCAGGCTACTGTAGCACATATAATGCCTGTGAAAATTAAAGAAAGGTATGCATGCCCTTTCTGAACACACAGAACTTACAGTTTAGTGAGGGAGAGCATCTTTAATTGAAACAACAGGTTTTTTTTCCTTGAGAAGATGTTTAGCCTTCCTTCATAGTGTGTGGCTTGGTGAGTGTAATATGGTCTTGATTTTAGCCTGTCTTACCCCTTTGCAGATCCTCTATTGCAAAAAACAGCTTGGTAAACTATGCAGGGGCTCTGTTGAAAGCAGCACTTCCAGTCACCCCAGTAAATTCAATTAAAAAAAGAAGCACTGTCTAATGGAAATACGTAATTTTTAATTTCACACTAAAATAAAAAGATGAAGGTGAAATTAATTTTATTAACATATTTAATCCAGTATATCAAAAATTATTTCAATATGTAATCAATATAAAAATGAGATATTATACATTCTTTTTCATACCGATCTTAAGTTAGATGAGCCACATTTTAGGTGCTCAATTGCTACATGTGGCTGCTAGCTACCATATTGGACAGAGATCCATAAAATATGTTCAGCAGAGGACTATGAGAATTCTGAAGAAGTTAAGATACAGTAATCAGAAAAGTTCATAGATGAAGTGTTATTTTGGTAGGGGTTTGGAAAAATTAAATTTGGAGACAAAAATTTGTGGAGTTTTCTACATGGAAAACTTTCTGAGCAAAGATATGGTTAGGCATGGTCAGAAGAGATCGGTATCCCCATTTGATTAGATAATAAGATCTCTGAAGGGGTGAGTGCATGATATAGCTAGAAATGGCTGTTTGGAACAAGATTAGAAATTTGATTCTAGTTCGTATTTGCATGTTTACTAACCTTATTAAAATGTTGTATTACCTCTAGCAGCAGGACAGTTTGAGTTTTAGTTGTTGCTGATCATTGATGTTGTAAATGAAAATTGGTGCTATCAAATAAGTCAGACAAAGACTAATTTTGATTACAGAACCAAAGGAAGATAGGCATCAGGAAAAGGCAGAGAGAAGTTTTTACAGGCTGAGGTCACATTGTGAAGGTATTGGGCAGTGGAAAAGTTCTATATAGCAGGGATTAGGGGATCAGAGGTGGAATCACATTCCATTTATAGTGGAACCAAGCAGCAAACAGGTATAAGTAAAAGGGATAGGAGTCTGATTACTGAAATTGGAGAATAACATCAAAATGAGAATAGCAAGGCTGGTTTGAGTTTGTGAGGTAAGTTAGTGTAGCAGCCTTTAAATTTCACTAGATTTAGGGCACTGGGTTAGTATAACCATATGACATTTGGATTGATTTTACAGAATCTTTTTACATATCTATGTTTAATTTTAATAGCCACAAAAAAATTAGTATATTAATCAGAAAAGAGGGCTGAAGTGATTTATTTGAGGATACACAGCTGAGTCTGCAACTCAAGTCTTTGAATCTTTCTACCCCACCATGTTGCTTGCTGTAGTTCAGAAAAGGCATCATCTATAAGTAGAAATGAAGGGACTCCATGTATGACTTTCTTTCACTCATTGTTGATTCTTCATTTGTCACTCAAGCAACTACTGTATGCCAGGATTTTTTTTTAATAGCTATTAAGTAAAGGTAATGTGAGGAGTTACAGTGTGTAATTATATCATTTTAAAATGTCCATGCCTTGCCCTTGTACTCCTAAGAATTTATTTAAAGCAAGTAATTGGGTATGTGTGCAAAGAATATACATTGTAGCATTGTTTTTACATTTAAAAAAATGGTAACATAAATCATTAGTGGGTTGATTAAGTAAGTTATAGTACATCCAAACATGACTGATATATGCAGTTTCCAAAATGGTTACAAAATAGCATAAATTGTATGACCAGCTACTTAAAAATCAATCAGTGGATATATCATAGAAAACAAATTTAGGGAGTTATCTACCAAAATAACTATCCAGTTAGCTCTGAATGAAAAATTGCTAGTCATCTTTTCTTTCTTTAACTATATATATGAGTATTTATTACTTTTATAATTAGTTGGAAAATGATAAAGTATGTTTTTTTCAAGTAGCTGGATAAGTAGTAGTGTTTACAATCAGTGCTAGAGCAGTACCATTTAGGAATAAAGGTAATCCCACGTCATCTAGCATAAGGCTTTGTGCGTGGTGGGCTCTGAGGAAAAATTTAGTGAATACTCTGAATGTATTTGATATTGTCAAAAATACTAAAATGCTAGATCTCTTTAAATCTCCCATGTATCACACCCAATGTTGGATAAGTAGTACCACTGTCATGTGAAAAGATGTCATGTAAGATGATACTCAAAACATTTTTATGTTAATAGTCATGTATTTATATCAGCATCTTAAAAAATTGTAAATAACTACATTTGTGAGTTCAGGGATATTATTTAGAACAAAGGTAATATTTAAAATTCAATGTAAAATATTCAATTTAATGAAAAATACAGTGATATGCAAACTACTACTTGAGAAATATTGAAATAGTAGATAGAGCTAGGTCCTCAAGGTATTATTTCTGAGCATATTGATTAAAAGTGAATACTGTAACATTCTTTCACTATTATGGTTGTGTTTTTCCAATCCCATGTACAGAACTTATGATAATGCCTGTTTTTTGTCATTTTTACATCTACTGGTTAGTTACATTTTATTACTCCCACTCTTGTGGTCCTAAAAGCCCATTTCCTACTTTTCCTCTTAAAGAGAAAAACCCTTTCCATTTAGTTTCAGGTCATATGTCATCTTTGTGAAGCCTTCCTTATTATAAATACCTCTCTGCAGGCCAATTTAGGGGTATCTCTCTGTGGTGCTTTAGAATATAGCTTCATAAATTAGCAAATGATTTCTTTTTGTTTATGAACTCATCAAGAGCATGGGATCATATTACAAATCATCTCTCTTCCCTTGCTCAATACTTTGTACGTAGAAGATACTCAATAATAAATATTTGGTCAATGAATGACTATTCATTGTCAAGGTTACAGGACCAAGAGAAAAACTAAGTTCCAATTTAAAGATCAATAAAACATATAAGATATACCTATATTATATATACACACAGTAGACAGAAGCATATACAAGAGGGCATATGAGCCCTTTTAGAATTGTGAGGGCTAAAGTATCTAAGTGAAATCATCTTTTACTCTTCATATATTGCTAAGTATAAGTTACAAAGTTCAAGATTTAGCAGAAAAGTTGAATATATATTAACTTTAGTGTATATAATTAAAATTAGTATAATTACTCTTCATAAATGATATCATTCACATCACAACTTGTTATAACACATAAATGAGTCAAAAATTTTGTCTCTGAGACTTCTCAGAACTGTAGACTCTACAGCCAACAGTCTTACTGCTATGTGTTCTTAGATGGCTCAAAGACACTTCCAATTCAACATATCCAAAACTGAACTGATGAGCTGCCTCTACCGAACGAATTGATTCTTTCCCAACATTGCCCTACTCCAAGTCTTGGTCACTGATTACTGTTTGTTTTACTTCCTGACTCTGAAAGTCAGAAGTGACTCCATTCTCTTCTCTACATTTCTACTGCCACCAGTTTGGTGCTATCTTCATTTCTTTCCATAAATACGTACTGCACTTTACTCTATTCACATCTAGTCTTGACTCCCTCCAGTCAGTTTTCTACAGCATAGTCAAGGTGATCCTCTCAATAGGCAAATCAGACATCTTTATATTAGTGGATCTTTTCATATGCTTTTCTGGCTGTTGGGAACTTTTCCCTAATCTGTTTGTTAAACCTTGTTTACTTTTTCATCCTTCAAGTAGCAACTTACAGCATTATATGACTTTCCTACTTTGTACCTACCCTAGTTCTAGTTATATATCTTAAATGTATATTGATATGATTGATTTTATTTGGTCAGTATCTATCTATCCTCTTTGCTCACCTGGAGGTTCATTCAGGGCACTGATTGCTTTTCTTTTGCCAGTGATTGTATATTGAGCACCTAGCACACAGCAAGCACTCCCTAAATATTGAATGAATGTATGAATCTACTGTATGACCTGGTCTATTAAATAACTTGGTTAGGCATGAATTATTGCTGAACTTATATTTTTCTTTTGTCTCTTTTCTAGAAATTATACTTTTACTGGATTTCAGTTTAATTCAGTGTTTATATAGTCTCTTAATTTCTCCTTTGTTTACCTATTTGCAGTTGTTCCACTCATAGTGGCAAGACACAGTGATAGTTATGAAAAATCAGCAGGTGGTAAAATGTTTGATAAAGATGCTCTGGAGGAAGTTTTAGAAAGTGCTAGTGAAATAGGAAGTGATGAAGAATCTGAAGATGGAATTACAAGCATTGGCAGAGATTCATCTGATGATGATGACAATGATGAAAGTGAAAATGATGAGGAAGAGGAGGATGAAAATGATATTAGTGAGGATGATGATGAAAGTGACAGTGGCCCTGATCTTGCAAGAGGTAAAGGAAATATAGAAACTAGCTCTGAAGATGAAGAAGATACGGCAGATCTACTTCCAGAGGAATCTGGTTTTGAGCATGCTTGGAGAGAACTAGATAAAGATGCTCCTCGGGGTGATGAGGTAATCTTTTGAATAAATGAGATCATTTGTGAAGGCACAAGTAGCTTTTATGGGCAGTACTGATGTCATTAAATTAACTGGGAAAAACTTTATTGCTAAAGAATACTTTTGTTGATGATTTTGATTAAAGCCTCTTGATATGGAATATATGTATATAAATTTGCTGTCCAAGGAAATAAGAAAGTTCTACATAAATAATTAAAAATCACATGAAATTTTTAGAGAGTAACTTGAATTCAGATCCTATTGCCCCTATTAGAAATGCTGGAGGGTACCATACTCAACTTCCTTCTTGATGGATGGGTGGCAAAAAAGTTTAACAGCCTTGGTAGTTAAAAAATCAGCTCATCATGATTCAAGAACTGCCAAGTAAGAGGAAGTACTTTCTGACAGTTTTACTATTGTGTGATCTAACCTTCTCTTTTACATATTGAAACTCCTTAGATAAATATTACATTGATGATTTCAAAATTGAGAGAAAGAAGGCATTACATTTTTAGTATCTTTATTTTGCAGGCATTGGGAATGACAGACTATGTAATATAAAATTTTCTCATTTTAGATTACACATCGATTAGCAGTTTGCAACATGGACTGGGATAGATTAAAAGCAAAAGATTTGCTTGCTCTGTTCAATTCATTTAAACCCAAAGGAGGTGTTATATTCTCTGTAAAGGTGAGAATTGATTTCATTTTGAAATAAATATTTATAAGCATTTTAAGTTCATTTTCATTTTTTTAAGTCAGTTTTTCTTTTAAAGTAAATAATTTATCTGGAAATTGTATAGTACAGTTTGGTGTGAAACTGATGTAACAGATATAATAAACGAAAGGAAGAGTAAGAGTATTATTGATGGGCTATATGATTGTAAATTTAAAAACCCAAATAAATCAATAGGGAAGCTATTATAACTTGAGTAAAGGGACAGGATATAAGATAAATATTTAAGAAATAAATTGCATTTCTTTTTTTACCAGCATTAACCAATTAAGAAAATATGCTATTTTTATTAGCATCAAAAACATATAAAATCCTTGGGAATTAATTACCTTAGACACATGACCTATGTGATGTAAATTATAACACTGGATAAATTTGAAAAATTTAAATTTTGAGATACCATATTTTTAGAGTGCCAGCATTATGATTAAGAATCCAGGCTTTGCAGTATGGCAGGCCTATGTTCGAATCTTTTTTTTTAATTTGTTTGTTGTTTTGGGGAGGATTGGGGTTCAAACGTTGGTTCTGATAAATGCTATGTGACCTTGGACACTTTATTAATCTCTCAAATGTTGTTTCCTCATCTGACAAGTAGATATAACAACAATACTTCCTAGTGTAGTTACAAGGATTGAATGAAAAGGATCTCACACAGTATTTAGTACAGTACCTGAAGCAGCTCTAAATAATTATGTTTGATTATTTAAAGATGTTCTACAGTTTTAGTATAGCTTCAATCAAAATTTAATTCAAATGAAAGTTAAGGAAAAGGATACCAGTAATCACGTAAAAGTATAAAGTAAAGATAACTAATGAATTTTTGAGATACCATAACAGTATAAAAGGACCCTACCAGTTATAATATCTAAACATTTTCTAATGCTATGAGAATTAACAGTTTTGGGTAAAAATAAGGAGACAAATTAATAGAATGGCATAGATAAGAAGAGTTTAAATAATTAGTTAAATGATGGTATTGAGATAAGTCTTTTGTGTAGAGAAGTTAGTTCAGATCCCTACGTCATAAAAGGCCAAAATAAACTCCAGATGAAGTAAAGGAGAAAAATTAGAAATCCAACCACAAAAATAGAATTGTGTTTTTTGTTAAATCTTGTGTTTCAGGAGATTGGTAGTAGAAACTTCTAGATTTAGAAAAGAGAAAAAACACAAAGAATCAACAGATGTCATTATATGTGTATTTTAAAATTCTACATCAAAACCTAGTATATGCAACTTAAAGTAGTAAAAGAAACTCAGATCCCCTAATTGATAAATTGCATATTTCACACATTTTCCAAAAAAAAGTATTGGTTAAATGTATATTAAGCCCAGTAGTGTCAGGCAATACAAATTAATATAATTATATTTCTTGACTCTCAAAAGTAGCCAAGATATAAAAGTACTAAATCCTAGTAAGGATGAATCCTTTTTCTTATACCCAGGACTATATCTAATCTACATAATAAGATTGTCATCAGTTCCTTTCTATTGGGTTGGCCAAAAAGTACTTTAGTTTTTTTTCTAAAATAAAGGACACATTTTTTCATATTCACCTATAACCTTATTGATTTGAATATTTTGAGTATATCGGCCATCTCCCACTATTGGCTTCTAGTGAGTAGCAGCCAGGGGTGCTGCTAAACATATTTGAATGCATAAGACAGCCCCACAGCAAAGAATTATTTGGCTAAAGTGTCGATAATACCAAAAAGCTTTGCAAACCACTTTTAATACATTTAATCAGTCACAACCTTCTCTATACACTGCACAATGCACAAATCTTTGTGCTTCAATTGCATTTTTACCTTTCTTGAAATGTTAAAGCATAATACACCAAAAATGTTGTGTATCTTCTTCCATCTTCAATATTAAAAAGGCTGCATAAAAATTAACCAGTTTTGATAAGTTTTTTAAAAATACATGATGATATGACAGCTGTCACAATACAATCTTAACAGAATTGTTTGGAATGAAGTTAATGACAACTAAGCACTAATAGAGCCATTATGCAGAAAAAACTAAACAAACTTTTTGGCCAACCCAGTATTAAAAGGAATGTTTTAAGGAAAGCATTGAATAAATGATATGACTTAGAGATTAGGTGGGTATTATAAAATTGTTTTTCTTCATATGTTTTATATATATCTTTAATAATTTTTGTGTTTTATATAAACTAATTAATCCAGTCATTTTCCATGTGTGTATTTGCATTGAGTTCCTTGAACTTAGAATACTGTTTTGTTCTTCTTAATTTTTCCCTTGGAGTCTTGAACTGTCTTGTCCCAGTTGATGTATGGATATGTTCCATTTTTGTTCCCAAGTCCCACATCTGTTACTCTCCAACCGGAGTGACTATTTTTAAGGAGATTCCTCGGAATGCTTTAGCTTCTTTTAGAAGATTTGGAAGTGAAGTCATCCTTGCTGTTTTCATTTTGTGACTTAAAGTTACTGACCTTGACAGGTCTAGATAATGAAACAAAAGGAAAATATTAATTACATTTACCTTAATTTTTCTGTGTTTAGATATATCCTTCAGAGTTTGGAAAGGAGAGGATGAAGGAAGAGCAACTTCAAGGACCAGTAGAATTATTAAGTATTCCTGAAGATGCCCCTGAAAAGGACTGGTATTAAATCACTATAGATAGTAAAACTAAACCTTTTAAGTTCATGTTAGTAATTCAGAATTCTAGTCACTTTAAAAGATAGGACTAAAGTTACACATTCCTTCCAAAGTTAAAACAGCTTGCAGAGGAAAGTCTGTCAGAAGTGGCACACTATTCCAACAATATTTTGTGTATTTCTATTTCTGTATTCATGAAAATAATTATTACCTTCTTTGTGGGATGTTGCTTTCCATATAAGTGGCATTGAAACTATTTGTGTTCCAATTATATAACTTGTCTAATTGAATATTAAATACAAAAATATAGGAGTGATAATGAGTTCTTTGCCACGATAATGTAAAATAGAAGAAATTAAGGCACTTCTTAAACCACTAGGTGGAGCTAAATGTACACTTAATAAAGATGGTGGTTAAATGCTGTAATATTGATGGCAGAAGAGAAAGATGAAGACCCTCAAAGAATATGTTGTAGTTAAGTGAAATTAAATTTATAACTATTTAGACTTGACAACACAATTTTTTCATACCTATTTCTAATGCTTTCCTACTATATTTTATAATATAGTACTTATCCATCAGTTTTTCTTGAGAAGAGTGTACATGGTACCAAAATTAACACACAAAAAAAATAACTGATTAAGAATTAAAATCATAGGTAAGCATATGTAATTCTCTTATACTCTCCTTTTCTAGATAGCAGATTCCAAAGAAAATAACTATTTCGTACCTTGTTAAAATAATAAATTGAACTCTAAAGTGCTTAACGTTCATAAAGGCAAAGTCATAAAGGAAGGATGGATTGGTTTGGAAGTTGTAATATATTTTTCTCAAAATAATTGCATTTATTCTTTAAAGGGAGATAGGTGTGTGTGTTTCTGTGTAAGTAAGCTTAATGATTTTTTTTCCCTTCTTAGGACCTCTAGAGAAAAATTGAGGGATTATCAATTTAAACGACTGAAGTATTATTATGCAGTAGTAGACTGTGATTCTCCTGAAACAGCAGCTAAAATTTATGAGGATTGTGATGGCCTGGAATTTGAAAGTAGTTGTTCATTTGTAGATCTAAGGTAATCCAGTGTGTGTTTTACCAATTTAATTTCGTAGTAAACATGATTACAAGAAAAAAAATATTAGAACTGGTAGTGCTCTGTGCTGTTTTATATTCTAAAAGGATTTTTTGCTTTTGGATGAACTCTATCTTATGGAACATCACCCTTAAGAAAGAAAACTGGAATGATAAAATGATAAAGTATTTTGTATGAGCCACCCACATTTATGTCCTTTCAGATATGTTGGCTATGTTTCTAAGATGTTGGGTTATGTGTAGTGATATTACTTTGCAACCGTCTTTTAGAAGTAGGAACCAGGTGAATTACTTTTATTTTAAAATACATTGAAGTGGGGGGCCAAGAATTTTCTGATAAACTGGTACCTCAAGATCTGTCCTGTCCAATACAGTAACCACTAGTATATCTTGCTATTTAAATTTACTTAACTAAAATTTTTATTAAAGTACTTAGCTGGCAGGGGAGATACCATGATTACAGAGGTAGTTTTCCCAGTGCACGGCTTATCCATTGCACCCAGGATGTGCTGACCCTTGTAATTTCCCAAATATGGGAAACCTGACTGCATAATTTGTGGAACTAGGAGACTGTGAAAAAAAATTTTTTTCATTTTAAATCCATTTGCTTAGACACAATATTGCCATGAACATAGAAAGTTCTGTTGGACAACACTGTTTTAATGCTGCTCAGTAAGTGAATAAATATAATTGCTGGCATTGTCTTCAGACTTGGGCATTATTTTCACCATGTGCTCAGGCTTCACCGACCCAGAGCTAAAAACCCTTAGGTGGTTGTGAATGTCCATTCTAAGGAAATGGGAAGCTTAACTACTGTACCATTTTATCATTAGCCTAGTCCTTTGGAACCCGGTAAACCTAACACTTCAATAGAAACCACTTCTTTGTATGCAGGTTTGTTAGAGGCTTTGTTCTCAAAATGAAATGTTTTGGGGAAAAATGCATCAATTCATAGTCACTATGGCTTCCATACTTCAAAGGCATTGCAACTGGTAGAAAAATACAAATAAAAATTTTGGAATTGATATTTTGGAATAAGTCTTTAGTGTTCTTAAGTATATAGCAAGAAGGTCATATCTCATGAGGCACCTATTTCCTTCTCTTTTCTGTTAACAATTTCAATAGGAGATGCTTGTTTTGAATGTTTACATAGTAGTTACCAAACATTTGTTAGAATGTTATACTCTGGTTATTGTGAATTGATGTTAACATACTCTTTTCAGGATTGTTCTTTTCTTTCTGTTTCCTTTTTGGGACATTTCCATGCAGTGTTAGAATAAGCTCTGGCAGTGCCTAGAAAATCAGATCAATGACCATGGAAAAATTTATATTCACTGTTTTATTTTGTCATATATAAAAGAAAATAGAGTTTTCTACTGCAATCCTGTGATCTAGGGAAGCCTTTTCTCATCTGCCCCAAAATATAAAAGCGTGCACATTAGTAACAGTTAAATATATTAATCTCAAAAACAAATGTATTTGTTTTTCTTCTACTGAGTGTGTTCGAAAGTATAGCTGGAAGAGGATGTTATGTAGATATAATGAACCTTAACTACCCATTCCTCCCCCCCCAAAAAAAATCATTTTTGATGGAATATACAGCATATGCTTTTCCTGAGAAATTAAAATCTATGTAAGTTACAAAAGCTGAATATAGTAACCATGAATTATTTCTGCTTCCGCAGCACCTCCAGTTCCTTCTTAGCCTAACGCCTAAGAGTTATCTAACAATTATAATGGCTAATTTACATTTAACAGCTATCTGTTTGTGGGAAAATATTTTAAGATGAGATTGTTAAGATTTTTTAGTCTCAAAGATTCAGCTTAAGCTTTTCCGTATTTTCAGTAACACCTCATGTGTATAATACTTTATATTCAGAAAACTTAACCATTAATAATTCTGTTTGATCTTCAGAATATTATGTAGTAGTCCAATGACTACACTAACAGGAGTCTAGGTCTTTTGAAACATGAGGGATCCATGTGTGTTTAACCTGACTCATGTTAGGTGACTCCTAATGAGGGTTTCTACCTACACAGAGTTCACTTAAATTTAATGGAATTACAGATTTATAGCTTATGAATTGCAGAAATTTTATGCCAAGGTTATTTCTAACATTGTTTGCCTCATCTACATGTGTGTTCTGTAGAAACTTTTATATGGCATGTATGTATAAACTACAGCTAATTAGAATCTAAACTGTGGTTGTTTATTACTGCAGCATATGTTTAAATAAATTTGTTTGTTTTTTAGGTTTATACCAGATGATACTATTTTTGTTGATGAGCCCAAGGACGTAGCCTCAGAAGTAGATTTAATAGCATATAAACCAAAATATTTCACATCTTCTGCAATGGGAACATCAACGGTATTTCTTAACATTTAAAAATGTGTAGCTGGACTTTATTTTAAGAAAAGACCTGTGTACTATTTACTATGGCATATTTAGAAATAGAGAATATTCAAAAGTTTAATGAACAAGTACAAATAAAATGAGACGCAGGTGTCAGGTGTATTCTTATCTACCACATCTGTTTGAACCTATTTACAGATTTTTATTATGCTTTTAAGCCTGAGTCAATTACCTGCAAATGTTTATTTTTTCTCTTCTCTCTTTTCTATATGCTTTTAATCAACTAGATTCTTTAATTAATAATATGCTAGTTATTAATAGTCTAGGGACTAATGAGAAGGCGGTAGTGGGAAGATAACCACAAATTCCAGTTAAAACAAAACTAATCAAAATTTAAAATAGGGACACATTTTTTCTGCAGGTAGTATCCAAAATTGTAAGAATAACTGAAGAAGAATAATTCAGGACTAGTATATACCACATTAATGCTGAATAACCCACAGTCAAAAGATTTCTGTCAAATTAGTTTATTATTCTGCTACATGCCATTTCCTTTCTCCCTACCCCACCCCTCCTCCTTACCTCCCATTAACTTCCTGTCTACAACTGGACTCTGCAGCAGTAATGCAGTGTTCCCACTACCTTTCTTGTGACACACCATTGTTCTCTTCTGAGGATGGTCTGGTGGCAGAGAGAGGGACTTCTGTATTTTTCACATGCATGCTGTGGTGGGCACTGTGTGGCCATCATTAGTTACTAGGTATAGTAAAACCCTGCCATTATTTATAAGCGAAGTCTAAAAGATCCACTCACTGCTGGGGAGTCAGGAGAGGTAGAGGAAACTATGGGGGAATAAGTGCTGATGAACAGAGACTTGACTTGTGGTGAACACACAATACAGTGTACAGATTCTTTAGTAAGTAATAATGTTGTGGACTTATGCACCTGAAACCTGTATATTTTGCTAACCAGTATCACCCCAATAAATTCAATAAAAAGGAAAAAAGATTTTAAAAAATGAAAGTAAAGACTAAAAAGGAAAAATTAAAACATTAAAAAAAGATAAAAAATTCAGCCACATAAAATGAAGTCATGTTATTTTATAACTAAAAAAGGACCAGGGCAACCCTGTCTAGCCAGCCAGTCAGTCTGGAGGTCCTGGGGTCTGTCTGTATGATCCATATCTGTCTCGGTTCCAGCAGTGGTTTTGTGGTCATCAGCTCAAGCTTAATTATCAAAATAGGGATAATTCTGAATCCTGTGACGAGTTAGAACCAAGACAATGGCAGCTATTTTAAGGATCAGATTCCTTGGTTTATAAGTGTTCAATTTTTTGTCCTGATCTGGGGAGATTAACCTGAGGAGGGAAAAACAAGGATGTACTACCCCCCTGTGATGACAATAACACCTCTAATAGGACCCTGTTTGGGAACAGGGGTTGTATACAGGACAGGAGCCAGTCACCAGACCCATCACGTTATCGATGAATTCCTATATCATGGGGTTTACTGTACTTCAGTCAGTAGATGCCTTAATCATCAGTGGTTCTTAATCTTTTTTGGAAAATAGACCCCACTCTGATTGTGTTGAAAGCTTCATCAACAGATTTCACTTAGTTTGTTGACCTGAACTACCTAGAACTCCAGGTGAAAAATTGCTTCCACTGATCATAATAATGCTAACTTTTCACTAGTGCATTTTTAAAATGTCTTTTCACCACAATAATTCAAATGCTGATGAATTTTTACCTCCGTTAATGGAATACCTGAAATGTGGCAGAGAGTTAGGCAGCGGGAGATACAAGTTAATTCAAATGATTGTTTCCACAAATAGAATACTTTTTACTAAGTGTGTCATTTATCTGTTTTAGCATGTCTTAACATTTTTAGCTTATGGTTAACATAAAAGGTAGTGATAAATATCCTTTAACAAGTTTGGATAGCTCACATTTTCTTTTTTATTGTTTTTTCTTTTTCCTTCGCGAAAGGTGGAGATCACCTGGGATGAGACCGATCATGAAAGAATTACAACACTCAACAGGAAGTTTAAAAAGGAAGAACTTTTGGACATGGATTTTCAAGCTTATTTAGCTTCATCTAGTGAAGATGAAGAAGAGATAGGAGATGGGCTGCAAGGTACTTGTTAATCTTCTGGTGTTCTATATTTGTAAGCATTTAAATGCCTAATCTAGATTTATTCAGGGAAATACGCTTTTGGTAGCAGCTTAAAAGGGAGTACCAAACTAAGTCTTAAGCTGTCCACAAAGCATACTCCCATGTATTATATACACCTTGTAGTAATTGAAATTACTTTTTTAAATATATTTTATTGATTATGCTATTACAGTTGCCCCATATTTCCTCATCATTCCCCTCCACCCTGCACACTCCCTCCCACCCACAGTCCCCCCTTTAGTTCATGTCCATGTGTCATAAGTTCTTTAGCTTCTACAATTCCCCACACTATTCCTGTCCTCCCCGTGTCTATTTTCTACCTACCGCCTATGCTATTTATTCTCTGTACCTTTTCCCCCTCTCTCCTCCTTCCACTCCCCTGTTGCTAACCCTCCATGTGATCTCCATTTCTGTTTTTCTGCTCCTGTTCTAGCTGTTTGCTTAGTTTGCTTTTGTTTTAGGTGTGGTTGTTATTACGTGTGAGTTTGCTGTCTTTTTGCTGTTCATATTTTTTATCTACTTTTTTTTAGATAAATCCCTTTAACATTTCATATAATAAAGGCTTGATGATGATGAACTCCTTTAACTTGACCTTATCTGAGAAGCACTTTATCTTCCCTTCTATTCTAAATGAAAGTTTTGCTGGATAGAGCAATCTTGGATGTAGGTCCTTGCCTTTCATGACTTGGAATACTTCTTTCTAGCCCCTTCTTGCCTGCAAGGTCTCTTTTGAGAAATCAGCTGACAGTCTGATGGGAACTCCTTTGTAGGTGACTGTGCCCTTATCCCTTGCTGCTTCTAGAATTCTCTCCTTCATTTTAATTTTGGCTAATGTAACTATGATGTGCCTTGGTA
>PVKU01005485.1:66434-100239 GCA_004027475.1 Anoura caudifer
GGGACTCTCTGAGCTTCCTGGACTTCCTGGAAGTCTATTTCCTTTGCCAGATTGGGGAAGTTCTCCTTTATTATTTGTTCAAATAAGTTTTCCACTTGTTGCTCTTCCTCTTCCCCTTCTGGTACCCCTATAATTCAGATGTTGGGATGTTTAAAGATGTCCTGGAGGTTCCTAAGCCTCTCCTCATTTTTTTGAATTCCTGTTTCTTCATTCTTTTCTGTTTGGTTGTTTGTTTCTTCCTTCTGGTCCACTCCATTGATTTGAGTCCCAGTTTTCTTCCCATCACTATGGGTTCCCTGTTCATTTTCCTTCATTTCATTTATTGCAGCCTTCATTTGTTCATCTAATTTGCAACCAAAATCAATTCCGTGAGCATCCTGCTCACCAGTGCTTTGAACTGTGCATCTGATAGGTTGGCTTTCTCTTGGTCACTTAAAAGTATTGGCTCTGGTGGTTTGATTTGTTCTTTCGCTCTAGCCATTTTTTTTCTCTTTTTTTTTGGTCTAGTTGTACCTGTTATGTATGAGGGGTGGAGCTTTAGGTGTTCAGCAGGGCAGGGCAACCCTGTCACAGAGTTGTGATGCTGGATGTGGGGGCAGAGTCAGAGAGGGAACAATGGCGCTTGCTCAGCTCTGTCTCTGATTTCAGTCCCCTCTGTGAGGCTGGGAGTCTCTCCTGGCCCCTCAACCCCCACAAGTGTTTTCAATCAGTGCTTTTAGGGTTTATTTCCCGGCGCTGGGGCCCTGGGTTGCACGGTCTGTCTTTCTGCCCATTTTTGCCTGGTTTATCTACACGTGAATGTGTGACCGTAGTCAGCCGCCTCATGCACCTCACTGGGTCTGCTTGTCAACTCCCCACACCTGGGGTCCGCCAACTGCCACCTCGGCATCCAGGACCACTAGCCACTGCTTTTTCCTGCTGCGATCCCTTTCCACCAGCTGCTGACTCCGCCCTTCTTTCAGGTCTGGGTGAATCATTGTTGGACTTCCGTGCAATTCAGTTTTCTATCTGTTCTGTTGTTTTTTTTTTTGTTGTTGTTTCTAAATCTTTGCCATCCTCAATCTTGGTCATGAGAGGAGGCACAGTGTGTCCACCTATGCCTCCATCTTGGCCAGAAGTCTAGTTACGCAATATATTAACAAACCAATAAAATTCTTCACTGCCACCCTTTTTTAAAACTAAATCTTCTTTTGGATTGATTGAATATTTTTTATATTCTACTTTTCTCCTCAACTAGTTTAGAAAGTAGACTTGGTGTTTATTTAGCAATTACCCTAGAAATTATGACTTATATCCTTATATTAGAAAAGTCTAATGGTAATTAATTTTTTACTGTTCTCTGTAATATAAGAAATCTTAAAACAACTTTCATATTATCTTTTGTATAGTAATTATAACTTTTTTCCCGCAGTCCCAAAGTACATTAATATTACTGTTTTTATACTTACTTTCTTTAAGTTTACCCACATTTTCCCCACTTCTTTTCATCTGTATTCTTTTCTAAATCTTTTATTTCTGAGATTATTTTCATTCTGCCTTAAGTAAAACCTTGATAATTTCCAGGAGTATCTGCTGGTGTCAGACTCTCTTGAGTTTTAGCTTAGTTTAAAAATGTCTTTATTTTTTCTTCACTTATGAAGATATTTTCAACAGTAAAGGATTCTAGGTGGGAATTCCTTTCCAACTGCAGGTAACTTTTGAGAAGTCAGCCTATCAGATTAACTTTTTAAAAGTCTTTTGAAGGTTGTCTGGATTTAAACTGTTTTTAAAGTTTTCTCTTTCTGTTTGTCCTTCTGCAGTTTTACTGTGAACTAAAGTAAATTTTATTTTTTATGCTTGGAGTTTGTTGTGTTTCTTGAATTTGTGGCATGGTATTTTTTTATCAGTTTTGGAATATTCTTATCCATTATTTATTGAGATATTTTCTTTTTCCCTCTCCTTCTGAGACTCCAATTAAATATATGTTATATTTTTTCACTGAAACTTCCATGTTTCTATTCTCCAGTTTTGTTTTTTTTTTTATTTTCTTTCTGTGCCGCATTCTGGATATTTTCTTCTGACCTGTCTTCCAGTTCACTAATTATTTTTTCGGCAGTGTTAAAAATGCTGATAGACCTATGCATGAATTCTTAATTTTGGTTATTGTATTTTTTTTACTTGTAACAGACCTATTTGGTTATTTTTCAAGTCAACAATATCTTTTTCTACTCATTATAGGTTCTTTTAACATGTTTATTTTTATAAACAGAGTGAGCATGTTTTTGTAATCTGTGTCTGATAATTTCAGTACTTGAGATCTTTTGGGGCTGATTTCTGTTACTTTACAAGATAGTCCTCTCTTGTGTACTTGCTTGCCTGGTTAACTATATGTGCTGCTTTGATTTCTGAGGTTAGAGTACCTCATCAGAGAGAACCTTCATTTATTTACTCTGGTCATTCTGGGACTGCATTACTCCATTTTAATGCTTGAGGTTTCCTGGACTTTGTGAGTGATGCGAGTCTTCATGAGGGCTGGTTTATTTCTGGTCGACCCTTGCCCTGAGAATATACTCCTATGGGTCCCTGCTTACTGTAGGGGTACTCGTTGAAATCACCTTTTTTATGGTCTTTAACTTTTGTCCTCTTGGCACTACCAGGCTGCCCAAACTGTAGGTAGTCCCACAGATGTTTCTTTCGTGGATCAGTAAACGCTCTCAGGTTAAGAAAGGTCTTCAACTTTGGGATCATCTCTTTGGTGCTCCAATCTCCTTGATACAGACTTTGTTATTCTTCACTAATTTGTTAGTTTTTAAAGGTTTTTTAAAACTCCCTTGAAGTTTTTAAAAAGATTTTTTAAATGTTTAATCTTGATGTCCTCAATGAAAGGGTTGGTCTGAAAAATCTAGCTCCCCATTAATGGAAGCAGAAATTCTCAAAATACCTGTATCTTTATTTAAAAATTTTTTTGATGATTGAAATGATTAATAGTATATTTTTAAAATGTATATGCTGTGTGCTTAAAATAACTCATTTTTTAAAAATAGATTCAGCCTTGGCAGGTGTAGCTCAGTGGATTGAGCACGGGCCTGCGAACCAAAGGATCATGGTTTGATTCCCAGTCAGGGCATATGCCTGGGTTGCAGGCCAGTTCCCAGCAGGGGACGCACAAGATGCAACCACACATTGATATTTCTCTCCCTCTCTCCTTCCCTTCCCCTCTAAAGATAAAATAAATTTTTAAAAAATTAAAAAGAATAGATTCAAAACACCCCTTTTTCCTATACTGGATCAAGCCCTGTTTGGGAATTTGGTTGCTTGATTATAATTTCTAATCAGGTTTGGTTTTATACTATCTCCCTGATCTCTTCACATCCTTATTATTCTTATCAAATAGAATTCCCAATCATGCAAAATTATGGGTAAGAGATTTGGTGCTGACAGCAAAAGGAAGAACCATAAATGTTAAACACAGATATAAAATATCTGTTCTAAAATAGCAGGAATAAATATTCTTTTATTTGTAGCTTAACATATCCATAGCTGTCATTTTGGCTTTCCTTTTACATTTGTATTATTTTTATACCCTAACCATAAAATTAAATCCTAAAATGCTTTTTTAGTATTATCATAGGCCCATTAAACCTTAACTTTCTTAAGAAAGATACTGTGATTGGGCTTATCACCATTCCTTTTAGACTACTGAAGATACTGCTTCATTTTTGTGTTTTGTGAAGTACTACTCTTGCTCAGTGTTCCACAAATGGAATGGAAAGTACAGTGCTAAGCTTTCTACCTCATATATGTATTTTTACTTCTAAAACTTTAAGGATTAATGACTTTTTGTTTGAAATATATTAACTCATTATGTTTTTTAAAGCATGCATTTTACTTCAGTATTTTAATTGATTGCAAGCTTGCTTTAATCTATAATTTCGTACTTCTGTTGGATACAATAGTGTATTTGAATGCCTTAGAGTTACTACATGTTCCTAATGTTATTTATAAGAGATCATAGCAGGGCTTCTTACTTTTACAATTAATTTTTTCACTCACTATATAATATTAAAGCTTTCACAGAGCATTGTCCTTGAATTGGAAAAAAACAGACCTATGTGAATTATCCCACATTTTAGGGTTTCAGAAAGTAAATTTTAGTACTGGAAAAAATCAATTTAAAGTAGGCAATCAGAGACTTACCACTAAAATTTCAACCTGGAAGGAGCTTGCTTCTAATTATGTTTTCAGAAGTAAAAGCTTTTAATAGAAAGAAATACATTGCCATTTTGTTAATGTGTTCCTGATGTTTTATCCGTTGAATTATGGGATACACGACAGAATTCCATCCAACATTACTATTGTGGCACAAAGCACAAACAGGAAAAAAATGAATTTCAGCTGTTTGAGTGAAAATGTAAAAGTGTGATAGGACGGAAAGAATGTCCTGGCCTATGTTTTATTCATTTAGAGAAAAAAAAACTGTAAAAACATTTACTTAACCAATCTTTTTTCCATATCACCTTTTTAAAGATGCAAGGACAATCTGTTAACGTTGTTGTTTCACAGCTAAATGCTTAATAATGTGGGACATTTTTAGTTACCATTTAGCCATAGCTCATAAAAGAGAGGAGTCTTCTTTTTGTTGCTGCTAAATTTTTCTTTACTGGGACATTTAAGTCAATTCAATAAGTCTGTATGTTTTGCATTAAAACCCAGGTTTTTAATTTATGGCTTTGCCTTGGAGAATTACAGTGGAAATATAGAGCAAACAAACTTTTCATGTATTCATTTTCTTTGGTATTTGTTGCCCATGAATTTTATACTGTTCCTCTGTATTCTAATTATTTTTATGAAATCAGGAAATGGAAATGTGAATATTTTTTCCACACAGGGAAATTAGTTGAATGAACTTCTAACTTACTCATTTTTAATAATGTATTCATGAGATCCTGAGAAAATAAGCACACTTGCTCACCATCAAATGGAAGGGACTTCTTATTTTTTGTTTTGGATTACAAGCAACTTTCTTTACCTGTCTCATCAGCATGAACAGCTGAATCCATCTTTCAAATGCATCCCAACAATACTTTGCCTCCTTCTATTGATAAAAACATTCTAAAACTTTTGGTGGTTGGTGGAGAACATAAAGAGGGATAAATACGTCAGCATATATGTATTATGCTGTCTTGCTTATAGGGAACAGAATTATTTTTAAATGTGAATTTTAATTAAAAGATTTCCCAAGTGTACTGCTGTGACAGTGCTAATTTATATTGCAACTGATTTTTATTGTAAACAGGACCTAAGTTTTTGGCTCAATTCATTTAATATTAAGAAGTTTTAGTCGGATTTTGATATGCTGTTGTACAATAGGTCTGGCAGCATCTTTCAGGAGGGTGCTAGATTGGCTGAGATTTAAACACTGGAGTTAGACATGAATTATTCCTGTGTATTAAATAATTTTTGTTTTGGTTAGGTGATGATGAAGTCACTGTAGAAGAAGATGGGAAAACAAAAAAAAGTCAGAAAGATGAGGAAGAACAAATTGCTAAATATAGGCAACTCTTGCAGATTATTCAAGAAAAAGAAAAGAAAAGCAAAGAAAATGATATGGAAATGGAAATTAAATGGGTTCCAGGTAAGAACTAGATACTAACTAAATGTTGATTTGTTTTTCTTCATTTTAGCATGTTGAGTGCATTTTGGATGTGACAGAAAAGAAGATTGACTTGTCTTTGGAAATATAAACTTTAATAATCTAATTTTCCAGGAATGTTTTGGGGGAGGAAGTTAACATGGTATTTGTATACATCATTTAATTCTCAGTTTTTTAGGGACTAGTGTTTTGACTTTTGCCAGCTTATTCTGTTTCTTTGATTTACTACCTACAGATTATTTCTGTTCATTTATTAAGGTAAACCTTTCTTTGATTCCAATATTATCAGGATATAGAAACTTGAATCTAGTACCATGTGTTCTAAAGTCATTAAACTTTTTTCAAAATACATAATTCATGAGTGGACTTTTCACCTGTAATCCCTATTATTCCTTAATTAGTTAGGTCTCACTAATACAAAATGTGTAATGCTTAGTTTTCCATCTCAGTTTTGCTGTGAATAGTCAAAAAATACAGCATAGTAAGTGATTTTTATAACTGCCTTGAACTGTTCCACTCTTTTTTTAGAGTAATGCAGTACTATTTAAAACTATGTCACAGCTAAAGAAAGATGAAAAACTAGGATAAACAAGGATTGTTTTCTAGCGTATGCGGTTTTTCAACAATCTTTGGCAAATTAGCACATGCCTTTGCAAACAATATTGATTTTGCAGATTACTGCTTTTTACATATATGTATTATCTTTTAAAGGTAGGTATTACTTTGACATGGATTTAGTTTTTTCAGCCTCTAGATGAAAGAATACCAACCACTATTAACACTTATAAAAAGTACTTAACACTAACTGCTCTTAATACTAACCACTTTTAAAACAAATGGGCTATGTTGTAACTATTTGTTTTAAATGTTTGGCCTTTGGAGGAAGTGATGGTAAGAAAAAAATGAAGTTTGTTAGCGTTATCATGTGAACTATGGTTGAGAGGACTCAGTTAATTTAGCCTGAATAAGAAAAGCTGAAAAAGTGACTTAATAGTTATTTTCAAATACTTGTAGGATGAATATGTAAATAAAGATTTAATTTTTCTTATTATCTCAGAAGTCAGGGCTTTTGCAAACAGATAAAAGAATGGTGAAGTAAAGTAGCTTACAAAGAGGAATTCTCTATATTTTCGGAACTGTCCAGCAAAAGAGCACAAAGGCACTTTAAGGGTTCGAGCACCCTTTGTCAGTAAGTCTCACAGTAGGTGATACAGCCATACTACTCGGGTATGTTTGTGAAGAAATTTTTTACTTGAGGCCCTTAACTTTTTATTAAAAGAAATGTGGAATTCTGTCTTTATAGTCAAATATGTTGTAATTATAGCTTAATTCTAATCTTAGAATGAACTTTTTGAATGAGTATATTTTAAATGAATGTATTTTTAATTGAGGTATTCATTTCTCTCTTAAAAAGTTAACTTGGTCAAGAAGTTTTATAGTAAATATTTCAGAGTTATACTGAGTGGACCATATCTAATCTTTGTCTTTATTAATAGAGTTGTGTAGTGCAAATACCAAAAAGTGATACATTTATGTTTCTAACCGGAAAATTTAAGCAATAATTTTACTAGGATAAATCTCACTTGGTCATGATGTATTATGATTTGTTTATGTTTCTAGACTTCATTTAGTAATGTTTTGTTAAAGATTTTGTTCCTTTAATGTGTTAATGAGGACTATTTGTCTGCAGGTTTCATTTCCTGCGGTATCGTTAGTTTTTGATATTGGGGTAATGGTGACCTCATGAAATGAGTTAAGAACTGTTCCCTCTTCTGTTTAACAGCACATTTTTATCTTCACCCTTTTGTTTGTGGATGTAATATTAATATCATGAAATATTTTGAAATGTAAAAAATATATGTAATTCCATTACCCTAAATCAGCTGCCAAGTAATTAGATAGATTGTGGTTTAATTGATCATTTCTCTGTTGTTGAATATTTAATCATATTTTTGGCCTTTCACCAAAATAGAAGAACTATGGCATTGAAAAGAAATGTGACCTAAAGCGGTTAATGATTCCAAACCCACAAATACCAGTACTTTTCTTAGATCTCTTCACTTTTATTACCAGCCAAACAATTGGCTTGCTGTTTTAGGGATTTTTACTTTTAAAAACAATTTTTAACAAAGATGCTTTTCTTTTTTTTCCCCCATTTTAGAAATGTCTCCAATCTTGGAGAACTAGTAGAGACCACAGAAGAAGCTAATGCTGGCCGTCAGGCTTGCTTACTCGTTAGTTATGTGATTTCCTCACACACACAGCACCTTTGCATACCCTGTGGATCAACCTGTGGTTCTCTCACAAGCTGTTAAAACTACCAGTGTCAAAACCCAAATTTTAAATCTCAGATGCCAAGCATCTCGGATGTTATAAATAATCCATGGCTTTTTCCATATTTTCAAATATTTTCTTAGGATAGCTTCCCAGAAATGGAATTGGATTATACTAACAATGAGTAAAAGTGCCAGTTCTATGGAATTATCGTCAACATTGTATATATATATATATTTTTACTGTTAGTTTGTGGAGGAGAATTGATGATCTGGAATATAATGCATTTTTAAGTCTTTATCATTAACTGTATTTTTAAGGCTCCAGATAGGGTATGGTTGTTACCTGTGAATCCTTAGCACATATGTGCATGCAGCGGTGTTTGTAAGTGTAAAGGTATTTTATATGTTAGATATGTTAAATGAGATAAATGAGTTAATTAATAGAACATCAGTTTACTTATTTGGAAAGTGGGACTAAAAATACCTTTCTTGCTTAATTTGGATATTTATAAAGATACCTTATAAGCTACAGAGTATGATTCACATCAAATGTGTATTTAGTTGGATTTTTGTCTTGAGAAAAATATGTCTTCCCAGTAATAATTACCCTGAACTTCAGGACTTTTGTGATGTTATACTTCAGTAAACCACACGGTGGCAGTATGGGATTATACTGTATCTTTCATTGGTTTTTCTGTGGTTTGAATTTCCAAAATATTAAGCTCTTCAGAGAAATAACTACTCTTAATCACTAACACTTGTTGGAATATAGTTTCTTGCTTGCTTTTTAGAAGGAATTTTACTTTAGACTCTTTAAATTTCCTATCTTTTTACATTTACATTTGGTTATACAGTATAGTAACAGCAGGACTTGCATTCCTTAAGGGGAAATATTAAAGGAGGCAGGTAACAGCTGCATGGGTGTAACAACTAGAATAAACTGTCCTTCCTATTGATAGTCTAGTTCCTTATGGAAATGTGATAATACAACCTTATTAATTGGGATTATAAATAAGTAAAAATGTTGAATTATTTGGTTTTTAAAGAAAGTTTTAATTCATTATTTTGATTTATGCGGAATAGTATTTTTCATCTCAATGTGTTTCAAAAAAGGTATCCATCCTGACTCACTTTGATGAGTAAAGAATGTGTTGCATGTAATAGTTTAATGGGCCTTTATCACGAATGTGCCTCATTAGGGAATTTTTAATATATACATAAATAATGCACAGTTTTATTTCATATATACTAAATTACCTCCCCTAGAGGAATAGTTCAATTAATCTATGTAACATTTTTTGTTATAGATAGTATAAGCTGTACATAAATAATATCTTTAAAATTTAATCCAAAATATCAGCAGATTTCGTTGTTTACAATCTTAAAAGAGATTAGATATGATAAAATCCTGTTTTTTCCTAGTTACCACTGATTTGATATACACTTGTGAAAGGATAATTGGTCTTTATTTTATTCAACGTTTTATAATACCCCACCTTGCCTTCAAATAATAATTAATGTTTTTAATATATTTTATTGATTATGCTATTACACTTGCCCCACTTCTCTCCCAACATTCCCCTCCACCCTGCACACCCCCTCCCACCCACATTTCCCCCTTTAGTTCATGTCCATGTGTCATAAGTTCTTTAGCTTCTACATTTCCTGCACTATTCTTGCCCTCCCCCTGTCTATTTTCTACCCACCATCTATGCTACTTATTCTCTGTAGCTTTTCCTCCCTCTCCTCCTCCCACTCCCCTGTTGCTAACCCTCCATGTGATCTCCATTTCTGTTTTTCTGTTCCTGTTGGCTTAGTTTGCTTTTGTTTTAGGTGTGGTTGTTAATATCTGTGAGTTTGCTGTCTTTTTACTGTTCATATTTTTTATCTTTTTCTTAGATAAATCCCTTTAATATTTCATATAATAAGGGCTTGGTGATGATGAACTCCTTTAACTTGACCTTATCTGAGAAGCACTTTAACTGCCCTTCCATTCTAAATGAAAGATTTGCTGGATAGAGCAATCTTGGATGTAGGTCCTTGACTTTATGACTTGGAATACTTCTTTCCAGCCCCTTCTTGCCTGCAAGGTCTCCTTTGAGAAATCAGCTAACAGTCTGATGGGAACTCCTTTGTAGATGACTGTGCCCTTATCCCTTGCTGCTTCTAGAATTCTCTCCTTCATTTTAATCTTGGCTAATGGAATTATGATATGCCTTGGTGTGTTCCTCCTTGGGTCCAACTTCTTTGGGACTCTCTGAGCTTCCTGGACTTCCTGGAAGTCTATTTCCTTTGCCAGATTGGGGACATCCTCCTTCATTATTTGTTCAAATAAGTTTTCCACTTGTTGCTCTCCCTCTTCCCCTTCTGGTACCCCTATAATTTGGATGTTGGGATGTTTAAAGATGTCCTGGAGGTTCCTAAGCTTCTCCTCATTTTTTTGAATTCTTGTTTCTTCATTCTTTTCTGTTTGGTTGTTTGTTTCTTCCTTCTGGTCCACTCCATTGATTTGAGTCCCAGTTTTCCTCCCATCTCTATTGGTTCACTGTGCATTTTCCTTCATTTTACTTTTGTAGCCTTCATTTGTTCATCTAATTTGTGGGCAAAATCAACCAATTCTGTGAGCATCCTGCTCACCGGTGCTTTGAACTGTGCATCTGATAGGTTGGCTATCTCTTGGTCACTTAGAGGAATTGGCTCTGGAGCTTTAATCTCTTCTTCCGTTTGGGCCTGTTTTGTTTTGTTTTGTTTTGGTCTCAGCACACCTATTACATAGTGAGGGGTGGAGCCTTAGGTGTTCCCCAGGGTGGGGCAGCCCAGTGGCTGGGTAGTGACGCTGTATGTGGGGGCGGAGTCTGAGAGGGAACAATGGCATTTGCTCAGCATTCTCTTGGATTCCAGTTCCTTCTGCCACTTCCCCTTCGCCTGGATTATCAGTCAGCCACCTTGTGCAGCCTCACTGGGTCTGCACAGTTGCCACCCCATGCCCAGGGTCCGCTAGCCGCCTCCTATGCGCCTGGGGTCTTCTAGCCACCGCCTGCACACCTGGGATCTGCCAGCCGCTGATGCCTGAATGCCTGGGTCCACACCTCCACTTTTTCCTTCCGTGACTCCGCCTCTCTTACCAGTCTGAATGAATGGTTGTTGGACTACAGTTCAATTTTCTATCAGTTCTGGTGGTTTTCTTGTTTCTAAATCTTTGTTGTCCTTAATTTTGGTTGTGAGAGGAGGCACAGTATGTCCACCTATGCCTCCATCTTGACTGGAAGTCCCACCTTCGAATAATTATTGATCACCTACTATATGCCAGAAACTATTCTAGACTACTTATGTGAACAAAATATACAAACCTTTGACCTTATAAATCCTATATTCTGGTGAAGAGGAAGATAGATGAGTCTCTAGTAAGAAAAATACATGAGCAGAGACTAAAGGAAGTAGAGGTCAGGGAGTGTGTGCCATGCAGGGAAAAGTATATGAGTGAGTTAGCAAAGGAGAGATCAATCTATGAGGTCATAGAGGTAACATGGGGCTAGATCCCAAAGGCCTTGTAGCCCATTTTAAAGTAAAGGTTCAAAGTTGTTCTTTGAGTGAGATGAGAAACTTTTGGAGTGTTTGAATAGATGAGTGATAAGATCTGACTTTTTTCCAGTGTTTTTGAGATGTAATTTACGTATATCACTGTGTAAAAGTTTAAGTTATACAGCATAATGGTTCGACTTACACTGTGATGTGATTGCTGTAGTAAGTTTAATTAGCATCCATCATCTCATATAAATACAGTAAGAAGAGGATCTGACATATTTTTAACAGTATCACAGGCTGCTATTTTGAGACTAAATTAAAATAGGAGGCAAGGACAAAGTTGGGGAGATTAGTCAAGAGGCTGTTACAGTAATCCTGAGATAATGAAGATTGTGGTGGAACAGGTTTGCAAGGGAACCTCAAAAATTTTTTTTGGTCATATGTTTAGTTTAAGTTGCCTCTTAGATATTGAAACAGACACACCAAGGAGGCAGATACACAGTTTAGAGTTCAGGGAAAAGGTCAGGGCTGGAGATACAAATTTGGGAATCTTCATTATACAGATCTCTGAAAGTGAAGAACATCATGGAAAGAATGAATAAAGATTCAAAACAGATCCCTGGGGCACTCCAGCATTTAGAGGTTGAAGAGGTAAACAAGGATCATCTAAAGGCAGCTGGGAAGAAGCTACCAGAAATGCAAGAGGAAATTTAGGACTGTGGTTGTATCTAGACAGCCAAGTGAAGAAGGCATTTCAATGAGAAATGGGTTAGTAACATTGGCACTAAGAATGAACGTTGGATTTAGCAATGTAGAGATCATAAGTGATACTGAACAGTTTGGTGGAAAGGGGATGAGATTGATATGGGTTCAAAAGAGAATGGGGACTGAAATTAAAGACAGCAAGTACAGATAAGTCCTTTTTCTAAGGTATTTCACTGTTAGGAAGTTACAGGCATCGTGATACTTCACCTCTAAAAAATACTTCCATGTGTAACTTCCAAAAATATGAAAGACATTCTTCTACATGAACACAATGTCATGATCACACCAAGAGAATTTAATATTGATAAAATAATAGATTTCTCACTAATTCCAAAATATGTTTTGTAATTCTTTTCTGATGTCTGTGGGAGTTGGCTTATAAAATACCTAACAATCTGGATTTGTCTGATTGTTTCCTCACAATTCACATAAAAACTTTTTGCAAGAATTCTCCATAAATTATATTGTACACTTCCCATTGCCTCATATCGGGAGGCATATAACATCCATTTGTTCCATTATTTTTACTGTAAACTCTGCTCACTCAGTTAAGGTAATGTTCGACTGATTTTTTTGGTTGTAAAGGCACATTTTTTTCTTTATAATGATACTAGTTGGTGGGGTGTGTGAATATCTTATTTCCCAACATTTTACCTGATTAGCCTTCATTGGTGATTGCCTGCTTAAGTGTACTGTATTGTTAGTTGTGAAATCCTGATTTTTGTACTTCTATCATTCTTTCTACATTTATTATCTGGCATTTCTAACCAAGGCTAGTAGAGCTCCCTCCCCACTCTTTTTTTTAAGTTATTATGGACTCATGGATTGACATCTTGAGTTTTTCTGAAATGGGTTACAGAGGAATAGGAAGGAAACTGAAGGGGGTGTGAGATCAAGAGGGTATTTTTCTTTAATATGGGAAATATAATGACATGCTATATACTTCTTGGAATGCTCCACCAGAGACAGGGGAGAAAATGATGCAGAAAACTGCATTCCAAAATAGGCAAAAGGAATCGAGATATTTGCACAACTGGAGGAATTAGCCTTTGGTAGATGCATGTGACATTTCATTCATTGTAACGAGGAGAAGGCAAACACTATGATCACAGAGGGTAATGGGTAGCAATGGTGGTGGGAGCTTATGGTACCCTTATATTTACTTGTATTTTCTTAGTGAGATAGGAAGTAAGATCATCAGCTAGAGTAGGACTAAGGGAGGAGATGAGGGTTTGAAAAAATAATTGATGAAATAGTGCCTAAGAGAGTGGCAAAGAGGGAAACAGTAATATTGCTGAACAACACTAAGGGTGTACTTGAAATTCATGGTCATGTAAAGTAACACATATTTTATGATTTCTTTGGCACATTTATGGTGTAGTGAAAGCATGGAGTAAGGGGAGCTCTGGATTAAGCCAGAGTAGAATTTTTATCAACCAAATATGACCAAGCAAGAGAGGGGCAAGGGAGTGATTGTAATAATGGACCATGGTATCTGTGTTGGGTTAGGAGGGAAATGAGGGTATGCTGAGGGCAAGGGATGGGGAAAAAGTGAGAGGGTTGCTGGATTGTAAGTCCCTATGAGACAAAAGAATTATTAGTGTTGGCTTACTGAAGAGAATAAAATGGAAAGATTGGAGAAAGTGGCTGAAGAGTAGGATACAAATTAAGATTATGGGAGAATACAGTTTTTGTTAATGACATGTTCTAGTTATGATTCTGGCAGTGAATTTGAGATAAGGTGGAGTATAGAATAAGTCAATAAACTGAGGACCAGAGTGTTGGGAGGGTTACCATCTGTGTGGATATTGAAATCACCAAGAATTATGGGAGAATTAGTATTGGAGAGAGCAGCAGTGAGCCAAAGCTTGGTAAATGAGGGGAGTGACTACAGTCATTGGATATCTGCAATAAAGAGGGACTGTAGGTGGTACAGTCTGATAACGTGATATTCAAAGTTCTGGGCTTTCAGAAAGGAGGGCCAGCCAGTGGACTGGAGGTGGCAGTGAGTAGCAAGAAGGATGGACTTTTGGAGAGAAAAATTCACCACTTTAAAGGCATACAGGGAAAGCAGTGTCCCCAGAGGAGAACCAGTGAGCTTCAAATTAGCAGGTGAATGGATATAGAGGATTTTGTTAATGGCTATTAATAACTTCCATGACTGACTAAAGTGTAGAAAAGCTTTATTGTTAAGGAAGGGTGGGAAATGTTCAGCACTTTTTTGATTTGGAAGTTGTTGGCTGCTTCTGGTGACAGATTTAAATAGGGATAATGGACGTAATGAGATTAGTACTGATGGTCTTGGGAAATCTTGTCACCAACACCCAGGGTTGTGGACACTACTCATTCAAAGGAGGCCTGGGGGCCAGAGAAGAAGCAGGCACTTATCTTGCTATCTCACTCTTCAAGAGTAGTCCTTTCTTGACTCCCACTTTTGGAGAGAGGAGGTGGGGATGCAGCTCTTCTTGCTCTACGTATCAGCATTGTATTATTTATTCTCTATTCAGAAATAAAATATTTTTGAATCAGTGCATTCATTTTACCAGGCAGCCCAGTTTTAAATGGAAAATCTGAACTTAAAATAATCTAAAGGAATTTGCAGTTTGCTTCATATTTTGCTAATGGGGAGGAAATCAGTTTATAATGCCCTGTCATAACTTATACACAGCTAGTTCAGTGGCTAGAATTTTAAAACTTAGGTTTACACTTCTTCCTTGAATCATCTCTTTAACAGGTTATCTGTAAGGGCTTTGTAATGTAACAAGGTGAAATTTTAGTACACCCACCAAAAACTTGTGGAATGTGTACTAAAAAACTGTTAAGCAGGTAGGGTTATCTAAAAACATTGCTAGCACATTTTCACCATAGAGTTGCTAGTAAATTTCTCAGAATTTCCTGGATTAAAGATTATTTTCTATCTTATTAATACTAAGATTTAATTTAGAACAAGTTTTTTCAAGAATTTTTTTAAAAAGATCTAAAGGAAAAAAACAGGATATCTTTATACTAGTAGTTTCAGAAAGTGCTGAAATTCCTATAGTTAGAAAGTTTCAGGTTAATTTGTCTGCTATTTTAGTATCCAAACTACATACGTAAATCAATAAGGGATTCTGGTTGTAAACAATACAGGATGATTCTGTTCAAGTAGTCTTTCCCTCTCTAGACATGTACCACATTAGTTATACTGCTTGCATCTATATTCCACTATTGCATCCACTATTTCCAGACTGTAATACTTTTTTGACTTTGCCTTAGATTTATAGTCTGCCTGAAGTCAGTTCAAGAAGAAAGTGTGTTTCATGTATTGTTTCCCACAGCCCACAGCTATGCTGATTTGTTTGAAGTTGTGGATTCTTTGGTCTTGAAAACAGAATTTTTGCTATTCTATTTGAGGTTGTCCCACATCATTATTCTATATACTAACAACCTCACTAGCAAACTGTCAGTTTTCTTACACTTGTTCCATATGTTATTGTGACAGAATTGACTCAGACTACATAACTTTTAGCAGTTTCATTATTGCTATTGTTTTATTCCCAAACTGGAAAGTCTTAAAACCCCAAATTTACTACCTTAACACATTCATTTTTTCTCCAGTTTTTACATTGTGTTGTAAAATTTACCATCTTAACCATTTTTAGTATGCAGTATTAGGTATAAATATATGCATATTGTTGTGCAACCATCACTACCATCCATCTCTAAAACTCTTTTATCTTTTCAAAACTGAATCTTTATGTCCACTAAACAATTACTCTTTTTTTTTTTAAAGATTTTATTTATTTTTAGAGAGAGGGGAAGGGAGGGAGAAAGAGAAGGAAAGAAACATCAAGGTGTGCTAGCCTCTTACATGCCCCCTGCTGGGGACCTGGCCTGCAACACAAGCATGTACCCTGACTGGGAGTCAAACTAGTGACCCTTTGGTTCCCAGGCTTGTACTCAATCCACTGAGCTACACTAGCTGGGGTAAACAATAACTCTTTATTTTCCTTCCACCCAACCCCTGGCACCCACCATTCTGTGATTTTGACTACTCTAAGTACCTCTTGTAAGTGGAATCATACAGTGTCTTTTATGATTGGCCTATTTCAGTTAGTAAAATGCCCTCAAGATTTATCCATGTTATAGCATGTCAGAATTTCCTTCCTTTCCAAGGCTGAATAATATTCCATTATTTATTTACCATATTCTGCTTATCAATTCAGCCATTGATGGATTGCTTTCATGTTATTAACATTCTAATTTTTTGTTTGCTTGTTTTTATTTTTTATTTTTCATTTACTGTTGACATACAATATTATATTAGTTTCAGTTGTACACCCCAGTGTGATTAGACATTATGTAACTTATTAAGTAATCATCCTAATAGATCTCATACCCATCTGACACCATACATACTTATTAGAATATTATTGACTGTATTCCCTATGTTGTACTTTACATTCCCATGACTATTCTGTAACTGCTAATTTGTACTTCTAAATCCCTTTTTCACCTGTCCCCTCAAACCCTCTCCCATCTGGCAACCATCAGAATGTTCCCTGTATTTATGCATCTGTTTCTGTTCTGCTTGTTCATTTATTTTGATTTGTAGGTTCAATTGTTGATAGATAGGTACTTATTGCCATTTTATTGTTCATAGTTTTGAGCTTTTTTATTTCATTCTTCTTAAAGAAAACTCTTTAACATTTCATATATTAGTTTTGTGGTGAAGAACTCCTTTAGCTTTTTCTTGTGTGGGAACCACTTTAGCGCCTTCACTTCTAAATGATAGCTCTTCTGGATAGAGTAATCTTGGTTGTAGGTCCTTGCTTTTCAAATATTCACTTTGAATATTTCTTGGGAGTTCCTTCTAGCCTGCAAGGTTTCTGTTGAGAAAACTACTGACAGTCTTCCGGGAACTCCCTTGCAGGTAACTAACTGCTTTTCTCTTGGTGCTTTAAAGGTTCTCTCTTTGTCTTTAACCTTTTGTATTTTAATTATGATGTGTCTTCGAGTGGGCCTTTTTGGATTTATCTTGTTTGGGACTATCTGTACTTCCTGGACTTGAATGTCTATTTCCTTCACCAAGTTAGGAAAGTTTTCTGTCATTATTTTTTCAAATAGGTTTTCAATTTCTTGCTTGCTGTCTTCTTCTGGCACCCCCTTATGAGAATGTTGGTATGCTTGAAGTTGTCTTGAGGCTGTTTACACTATCTTCATATTTTTGTATTCTTTTTTCTTTTTGCTGTTCTGATTGGTATTTTTTGCTTCCTTGTACTCCAAATCACTAATTTGGTTCTTGGTGTCATCTCTACTGTTGACTCCCTGTAAATTTTTTTTCATTTCAGTTAGTGTGTGCTTCATTCCTGACTGATTCTTTTCTATAGTTTCTATTTTTCTCCATGCTGTTGAAGTTCTCACTAAGTTCCTTGAGCATCTTTATAACCATTGTTTTTCTACTCTGTATCTGGTAGTTTGCTTGCCTCCATTTCATTTCATTCTATTTTTGGAGATTTCTCCTGTCTCTCATTTGGGACCTGTGTTTTCATCTCTGCATTTTGGCTGCTTCCCTATATCAGTTTCTATGTATTAGGTAGAACTGCTACACCACCAGAGTTGGTAGAGTGGCCTTGTATAGTAGGTGTCCTGTAAAGCCCAGTGGTGCAACCTCCACAGTTACCTGAGCTGAGCACTCCAGGTGCTCCCCTGAGTGGGCTGTGTCGTAGTTGATCCTTGATTGCTGTCGGCATCACTGGAAGGAATTGGCTTTTAGGCCAGTCGGCCCTTTTGACCAGCTGTGACTACAGCGGAAGAGTTGCTGTGTAGGAGTCAACTCTACAGAATAGGACTTGCTTTAATGGGGCTTTGGTACTCACTGAGTCCATGCCTTGAGTCTTTCACTCATGGAGGTGATAGGGTTGTAATCTGGCATGGTCTTAAACTGTCCACTGGCTGCAGTGACTCTGGGGCTTCCTGGGAGGTACAAAGTCAGCCACTACCTGTCCTCTGCCTAGGGCCACCTGGCACACATCACAGAGCGATCTGAAGATGGCTGCTACTGTGTCAGGCTTAGAGGTGCCCAGGAGAGGCCAAGCTGTGAACTAAAGCAGGTGGCTGCTAGTTCCAGGCCTGGGGCCACTTAGCAAGAGGTAAGGGGTACGCAGAGGCCAGGTGCTGCTTATTTGAAAGATTTTTAGGAAAGTCTGAAGCATGAGGCAAGAGAGGCCAGTTATATGATAAAGCCACTGGAAATGGTTTGGATGGGCCAACAAATTGGATGGGTTGGGATCTCAGGTAACACCAGGGCAGGGCAAACAGTGTGAGCCAGGTTGATGGAGAGTCAGATACGGCACCTGGCTGTCATCTCTATGGGTGAGAGATCTTAGAGAAGGAACAGTGATCTTTGCCAGCACTTTTTGTTTGGCCAAAAGCTGTTCCCCCCACCCTCCAGCTCTTGCCCTGATGCTAGACAATTCAGTTCCTCCCCGTATGTCCCTGGTTACTTTCAAGCTGTTGCCGCAGCACTGAAGCTTAAAGGCAGTGAGCCAGAGTAAGTCGTGCACGGACGGGCTCTTTTAAGAGGAACTGTTTGGGACTCCAAAAGCCCTGTCTCATTCAGCCACAATTTCTGCTGGTTTTTACAGCCAGAAGTTATGGGGACATGTCTTCCTGGCACTGGAACCCTGGGCTGGGGTTCTGGTGAAGGGCTGGGACCCCTCACTCCTCAGGTGGGACCTCCACATCCAAGATATCCCTTCTAGTTTTAAACCGCCATACATGAATGTGGCCAGTTCTGCAACTCCACCCCTTCTGCTAATCTCTGTGTGGCCTCTTCTTTAAATCCCTACTTGTAGGACTTCCATTCGAGTAAGTTTGAGGTGGTTCTGAATAATAGATTTTCTGTAGTTGTATTGTTTATATGGTTTTGGGAGAAGGCGAGTATCATGTTCATCTATGATAACATCTTGACTGAAGTCTTAACATTCTATTTTTGAGAGTTATTCTTGTCCATGTGTGAAGATGTGGCCCATTAATTTACACTGCTACATAGAATTCCATTATAGCTGTATCACAATATACCTATTCCATTGCCAATTATTATAGTTACTGTTTTTGTGAATATTCTTGGACTTGTCACCTAGGTACATATAGAATTTTTCTTTATTTTTAATTTTAATCCTTACATGAGGATATGTTTATTGTTGAGTGAGTGAGTGACACCGATGTGACATTGATGTCACTCTCTCTCAACAGTAAACACATTGATGTCTCTCACATAGAGAGAAACATCTATTGGTTGCTTCTTTTATGTACCTGGGATCGAAACCTCCCTCTAGGTATGTGCTCTGACTTGGGATTAAACATACAATGCAGCCTTTTGATGTTCCAACCAGCTGAGCCACCTGAACAGGGCTAGAATTTCATAGATACGTGTAGAATTTCTTAGTTGTGGAGCATGTGCACAATTACTTTGACTGGTTTAGTCTAATTGTTTTCCCAGGTGTTTGTAGCATTTTACTCTAACGGGTAATGTGAGTTCCTATAGTTCACCATTAATTGGTATTATCAGGCTTTTCAATTTTTGTCAGTTGAGTATAAGTGGTGGTATCTCATTATAGTTTTAATTTGTATGTTTTTCTCAAATATCTGTTGGGTTCCTGCTGTGTGTACTAGATTTATGTTCTTTTCTCTGGACATATAGCACTAAATAAGATGGATAAAAGTCCTGGCTTCACAGGGCCCTACATTTTAGTGTTTGTGGGTTGGAGGAGTGGAGAGAAAGGGAGTAGTAAACAAATAAATAGGTAAAATAATCATGTGTGATTAAGGACCATGTAAACAAAAGGATAAAAAGCCTGCAGGTGATGTGAGCAGGGAGCAATTTAAATTGGATAGTCAGGGAAGGCTTCATTGAGAAAGTGACATTTGCACAAAGGCCTAATGGAAAGAACAGTGCTCACTGTATATTATCCTGGAAAAACATATTTCGGGCCAGAGAAGGAGTAAATGCAAAAGCCCTGAGAGAGAAGCATTTCTGATTTGACCAGGAGTAATGAGTAGGCAGATACGGCTGAAGCAGAATGAACCAAGAATTGGAGTGTAGTAGGATTGAGGGCAAACAGATAGCAAAATCACAAAGGATTTGTAGACCTCTGGGTGAAATGTAGCTTTTATTCTGAATGAAATGGGAAATGGAGATGATTTAAACTGATTTACAATTTAAAAGGATTGATCAGGCATTTCCCTAATTACTAATAAAGAAGAACATTTCTTCATGTTTCTTCATTTGTGAAATGCCTATTGTTTTTTGACCATTTTAAGTACCATTCTTTGTTTTATTGATTTGTAGGAGTTCTTCATATATATTGTGATGGTTTTTTATCAGTCACATGTTTTGCGGCTATCTTCTAGTTTGTGATTTGTCTTTTTACTCTCTTTTTAGTGCCCACTAAAGAGCAAAATTGGTTCAGTCAGATTTATTAAATTTGTCCCTTTATTCTCATCTACCACTGATTCACATAATTAGATTAGTCATGATCCTTGGGTTAAGGCACTCTCTCATAATTGAGAGAGTGGCCCTCCTAGTGAACCTACTATAAAAGCTAGAACTGTACAATAACATTTATCTAATTGATCTTCCCTGCTTCTCTATACCTGAGTAACTACTATCCAGATTTCAGTATTCACTTTGCTTTCCATTATATATATTTCATCTCATTTACAAGTATTTTTAAGAAGTTGGTTTCATAAAACGAATGAAGTACTGATGTATCTGCTACAAAGTGGATGAACCTTGAAAATTTTACTCTAAGTGAAAGAAGCCAGACACAAAAACCGCATTTTTATATGAAATATCCAGAACAGGGAAATCTATAGAGAGAGGAAGTAGGTTGGTGGTTATATGGAAGGAGATGTATTTTGGAGTGTCCTGCGGGAAAGAGAAATAAGTTCTTTTTCCAAGAAGAGGAAAATGTTCTAAAAATAGATTGTGGCAATGGCTACACATGTCTGAATGTACTAAAAACCATTGCATTGTAAAGTTTAAATGGGTGAATTCTATTATATGAACTATATTTTCTTAAAGCTCTTAGCCTTGTTAACATGGCTGGGTTTATGGGGTTGTTTCAGATATTTTTTAATCTTTTGGGGCTGACTTTTTTCTCACTCAACATTATATTGCTGAGACTTATCTGTATTTGGTGTAGCTGTAGCTCATTCATTTTGACTGCTGTATAGCACAGTTTATATATTCATACTGCTGGATACACATCTGGATTGTTCTTAGGTGTTTCCTATGGTAAATTTTGTTATGAACATTTCGGTACATCTTCTAGTTTCTGTTTCAGTTTTCTGGTTATTTATCAAGGAATGTAGTTACTGGGTCAAAGGACACATGAGTGTTCAACTTTACAAGGTGAAGTACTGATGTATTAGTTTGCATTACCATGAGCAGCACTTGATTTTTTTTCTCTTATCACTTATAAGATAAAACATCTCTTTATATATTCATTGGCCATATATGTTTCCTCCTCATACTCAGAGATATCTTTTGGCTATTTTTCTGTTCTATTGTTTGTTCTTTTTCCACTGATCTTGAGGAGTTCTTTATTGTTCTTTGAAGCTGGTCTTTGTTTTTTACAAGATAACATGTCTCTTCTATTTGTAACCACATACACACATACTCTTGGAGGTGTTGCCTAATGAAAAATGTTTTTGATTTTTATATTATCAGGTAATTTTTTTAGTTACTGCTTTCTACATTTCATCTAAGAAATTCTTTTCTTTAGCAATAAGACTGATGTTCACCTTTATTTTCTGTCAAAGGTAGACTGGCTGAAGGCTTTTGACATTTAAGTCCTTGATCCATCAGGAGTTGATTTTTTTTTTAAATATAGTATATAAAGGTTCTAATTCCATTTTCTTCTACATGAAAAATCTTTCTTTATTCTATTCCATTTTTTTGAATAATCTGTCCTTTCCCCCAGTAATCTGACATGCCACATCTGTAATGTACCAAAGTGTCAAAACTGCATGTACCTGTTGTTTAGCGCTCTGTTAGTTTGCCTGACCCTGGACCAGTTGTACCACACTTCTTAAAACTGGATGAAGAGCCCTAATGACCCCCCTACTATGTACACACCTGTTTCTACTCTAGGCCAGCTAATATGAGGGCTCTGTGCAGAAAACAAACAACAAAAACATTTGAATGAGCTGCGTCTCCCTAGAAAAGAGCCCAGGTTTCAGTTAGAGCAAGATTTTTTTTTTTAAAGTTCAGAATTACATAATTGTGTTTTTACTGATGATGCATTGTGAATTCCAGAGAATTTAGTGGTGGAGAGAGTTAAGGGGAGAAGGAGATGGTAGAAGAACAGTGGATAGACATTTAACTTCAGAGGATTAGAACATGGCAAATTAGGGGGCACTTGATAAATAGAGGCTTTTTGTGGTGACCAAAATAAATAGGTATAAAAGGCACAAAGAGATTATTCCTGGTAGGTTCCAGGCAGATTTTGGTGGTGAGGCTGTTACTGTTGAAAATTAGGGAGGGAAGAGTATCTGCTGTTGCCATGGATATATGCTATGCCAGTTCCCCTCTTAACCCCTTCCTGGAGAGGGGCAAATTTACTGTGTGCTCCTTCCCCTTGACTCCTGTTGACAGAGATACGTTGAAGAAACCACCTAACTGCAGAGAGCATACTACATTAATTCCAGGGCCCAGGGGCCCACTGTTGGACCCTGTCAGGAAATGATGCAGATTCTGGCCAGCAGTGTCCACAGTGTTGTGGATGAGACAAAACAAATTCACACAGACGACCGAAGTTCTGTGGAGAAAAAGAGACAGTGTGGCCACTTTCTCAAGGGGAGAGCACCTTGGCCAGTCTCTCAATGGGAGAATGCCTTAACCCCTGCCTTGACAAGTTTTTATTGGCTTTCTAATAGCATACATCAAGGAGGTTCTTACTCATTATGCTTAGGTTTGCTTTAGGTAATTACTTTTTACAGATAACAAAGGAAAGGATGTTACTGATTACTTCCTACAGATTAACAAGGAAAAAATGTTGCAAATGCAAGGGAATGATAAGAGTAATTGGTCTGGTTACACTTCAGTCCTTGGGAGACAGACTACTGGTTCATACTGGATTTTTATTGTGATCTCATTGTTCTTGGATCTTTCTTTACCTATGGGAATTCTCTAAGGCCTGGGTCAAAAGTGCCTCTTTTAGAGAGTATTTGTTTGGTGCCTAAAGGCATTTCCAACCCAAAACCAATTGAAACCAAATTTTTGGATTGGGGTGTTCTGGCCCACACAGATAGTGTGAATTCCAGCCACAAAACTGTGGATTTGTGGGTTTGTGGGTTATAAATGCTCTGGGGAAAAAATGTATTTTTACTTACATTTTTCTGCCTATAGCCAAAGCCTAAACAGTCACATAGTCCCTCTGAGTTGTCAGAAAAGGAGCAGCACCCACTTGCTGGTTTCACAGTATGGTCTCTGTTGGGACTTTACACCATGATACTGTCTCCTGCCTCCTTGACTAGCAGCCCATTAAAACCCAAGGTCCATACTCCACCATAGCAAATGAGTGTGGGTCCCCCAGAAAAACTCCCTGCCTCTCAGATAATTTAACATTTCTATTTGAGCTTTCTTTTGACTAGACTCTGAGAAATTCCATATCTTAGCTTTTCATTTAAGTTTTCATGTATTTTCTACCTTGTCTGTAAACATCATGTGTTAAAAATAACAGTAGGACAAGTAGTTCTTCAATCCTCGTTACCATAAATTAAATAGAATGGCTTCACCAGACTTGGCCAGAATTTTCATCTGTTAGTATTAGGACAGCTTGATATTATTTGCATTGTGATCACAAACTACTTGAAAGACAAAGAAAACATACAAATAAAGTACAGAAAATATAGGAAACAATAGCTCCCTAATAAGGCCCAAATGTCTTGAATTTAAAGTCAGCTTTTTAAGACTGTCTGGTTCTAAGAATTAAGGAGAGCTTGGTTCAGGGTAAACTGAATACAGTGAATCCTCACTCATCATCTTTGATATGTTCTGTCACTTTAAGCGAAACAATGTATAATGAAACTAATTTTTTCACAGGCTAATTGAGTTATATTTCCTATGGCATCTCACTTTTAACAAAGTGACATTGAGCAAAATAGTATTGAGGACCTGCCATATATTTGCAAATGGAAGACATCATTTTAGGGGAGAGTAAAAGGATTTAAAAAAGGTTAGAGTACGATAAGGTCAAATTACAGACAAATATAAAACAATTCCTACCCACTGAAATAGTTTTTAGACAATCAACATCAAAGAGCATTAGCATTTATTTATTCAGCATATAGTATTTTCTATGCATACTTCATTGAATGCTTTATGAGAAGCAGTTCCTTTTCTAGCTTGCCTATACCCTCTTAATCTTACTATTTTTATTATAGCTGTCTCCATTGTTTCCATGTAGTAGATATAACAGTGTTAAGCACCAAAGGACTTATGTTGTCTTTGTCTGATTAGTAATTTTTGCTGTTTGCTGTTGTTTCCAAAGCTAGTTGTTATTTTACTTTTTAATTTCATACATGTTGCTCCCTGTCCATGATGTTGTGAACAAATTTGACTAATTTATTCTTTCATTTTTACTTTCATTCAACGGACATTTACTATACCAGGTACCTTTGGCAGGGTAGGGAGCTATGGCCTCTACCCTCATGGAGCTTGCAACCTAGTAAAGAAGATAGCCTTAATAATAATAATAATAATTCTTAAAAATCACATAAATAAATATAAATTTCCAACTGTGATAAATGGTACAGAGTAAAAGAACATAGTTGAGCTCATTCAGTATGTTTTAAGGGTACCCTGTGTACATAATCACTTGATTACCATGGAGAAAAAAAAAAACTGCTGGTGAAAATCCTCATTACCCATATGAACCAGATATCTCTGTGACCTCTGTTAATTATATAAGTAAATGTGTTCTTCTATCTCCCCACACCATTTGGGATGACTGGCCATTTTGAAATACCTTCCATGCCAGTGTCCCTCAGGGCATGGTTGGTAGATTTCCTTTAAAAATCCTTATACCTGGAGTGAATTCCAATTTGGGAGTTTGGGTGGTGGTTAGTTTCATTTCACAAGCTGCTTTTAGTCTGATTTCAACATACAACCATAAATAAAGATTGAGCTATAAGCATTCATAAATATTTTCAGTGGATCCTAAGTCTTCATTTAAATAAAAAGTCCCTGATATATCAGAAACCCCTATGTCAAAAATGTGCATATCAGAAAAATAAAATGTGCATTTTGTTTTTGTAAACAAAACCAATTATAGTACCTAGTTAAGTTATTCATGTCCTGCCCCTTGAAGATATTTTGAGTATTTCAAATAAGTAGAATCAAGAGTTTGTTTTAATGGATTTTGAAAGAATATTTTAAAGTATTCTTCTGTGTATGCAAATTATCAAAATAATTTTGAATAGATTGCCGTTAAATTATTCAATATTATTGTCATAATTGAATCATCTGTGTTCATAGTTGTCTTTGAAAGAGTTTTTTACCCCTTATTTGTAGCATTATTGATGTTATTTTTAACTGCTATGGCAGTCCTTGAGTATAAATTAAAATTTTTTAAAACAAATTTGTGCAAAACTAAAAACAGTTATAGTTAGTTTTTCAGTCACATAGTGGCTGCTCTCAAATGAAGCCTAAAACTGTCTGAAGAATGTTCTTGTACATATGCCAAGAGGCTTCTGGGATGGACATATTTTTAAGAACTTAGAACATAAACAACTGTAATCTGTGGCAAGAGATTTAAATGACCTCATAATGACAATGAGAACAAAGCATTTTTAAGTTATCGTGGTATGTTAATTCATTGCAATGTGTTTGTCATTCTACTATTTTGGTGTATTATGTGAAAGCCAGGCCAAAAAAATAAACTGTATTTAACTGAAGATACTCTTTATTGTTGTAAACAAACTAAGTGCCAGAAAAATATAAAATATTTCCTGGGAATAAATATTTCATGAATGATTCTAGAGCTATAGGTTCTTTTAAAAACCACATGAATCACTCTGGCATAAAGGCCATTTATTTAGATCTTAAAAGTTTTGATTCATTTTCTGTTGGAGGGAATATGTTCCAAACATGAAAGATCAAACAGTTGGCTTGAAATAAGAATCCTTCCTTCAAGACAGATCAGTTAAGTGTTTAAGTAGTTACTATGTGTCTGGCACTATACTACATATTGTGGAGTACAAAAGAAGGTAACTTTAGTTGCCTTTGGTCTAGTTGGAGAAAAGGCATACTCAGATGAAACTGCTAAAGTGGAAAAGACATTATATAACCAAATACCCAAAAAACTCTACATCATTTATATAGTACAAATAATGAAGTAGTCTTTGTTTTCAGAAACGTCTTCTAATCATTTTCTAGCACAGTGGTTCTCAACTAGGGGTGATTTTGCCCCCCAAAGGAACTTTTGGCAATATCTGGGGACAGTTTTATTTTCACAACGGGGGGTTACTGACATCTCATGGATAGTCCAGAGATATTGCTAAAAATCCTACAATGCACAGAATTAACATTAACAACAAAGAATCTGCCTGATCCAAAATGACATTAGTGCTGAAATGAGAAACTCTGCTGTAAAACCTATAAATGTCTGTGTTGGTCAGTTGTGGGAAATAGATTGCCATCTTCCCATAGATTTCTACAGCCCCTGTAGATGTTCTTTGCCTGAGGCCCAGGGTTCCTGAGCCCTGTGGTTATGGAACATTGGGTTTCCATAAACTCTGAATGTTGTATGCAAGTTTTTCCATTACATTGTTTCAGGGAGAGATCAAATTCTCAAGGTATTCACATTCCCCAAAAAACATCAAGATCCACTTCCCTGTGGAATAGACACACACACTGATTGAGACACATCAGACCAATGTTCTGGTCACCCAAAAGAGACAATAACAAAGAACCTTCCTTAGCACCATGCTGAGCTAGAAGTAAATTTTAAGTTTTAAGGATCAAAAATACAGTCATGTGCTGAGTAACAGCGTTTGGGTCAGAGATGGACCACATAGACAAAAGTGGTCCTATAAAATTATAATGGAGCTGAAAATTTTATATCACCTAGTAATGTAATCATTGTAACATTGTGATGCAGTGCCTTACTCATGTTTTGGGGATGCTGATATAAAGAGACCAGTGCTACCAGGTGTATAAAAGTGTATCACATACAATTATGTTCATTATATAATACTTGATAATAAATTACTGTGTTAATGGTGTATGTATTTCCTGTTTATCATTAGAGTGTACTCTTTCTACTTATAATTTTTAAAAGTTTCTTGAAAGGCCCTGGCTGGTGTGGCTGAGTGAATTGAGTGCCAGCCTGCAAACCAAAAGGTCACCAGTTCAAGTCCCAGTGAGGGCACAAGCCTGGGTTGTGGGCCAGGTCCCCAGTAGGGGTGTGCAAGAGGCAACCACACATTGATGTTTCCCTCTCTCTCTTTCTTCCTCCTTTCCCCTCTGTCTGAAACTAAAATTTTTTAAATTTTTTGAAAAGTGGTTAAGGGACTACAAAGGTGGAAAATCAGTGATGGTTATTGCTTGCTAGTCAGGCATGTCCCGTTCCACCATGGCTATAATCTTGAAGAATAAGAACAAAGTGATGGAAGCTGTTAAAGGATCTGCTTCATTAAAGACAGTGAGACTAAAACAAACTCATAAAGGACCTATATTAGACCTGGAGAAACTTCTAATGACCTAAATTAAAGACCAGACACATGTGTCTCTCTCTCAGCATCATGACAATCATAGCCAATGCAGAAAGTTTATTTGTGATGTCGAAAGAAAGACTGGACCCGATTAAGTTGAAGTTACTGCTGCGGGTGGTTTAAATTTTCATTGCATAATGTGAAGGTGAGTGGTGAGTCTTCAAGTGCTAATGTAAATTAGGCAGCTGAAGAATTTTTGGAAACTCTAGATAAGCTGATTATGGAGGAAAATTACTTGCCAGAGCAAATATTCAGTATGGATGAAACCTGCCTGTTCTAAAAATGGATGCCTGAAAAGACCTTCATCCATAAGGAGGCCAAGTCAATGCTAGGTTTCATGGCTTTTAAGGACAGGATAACAGTAATGATTGGGGGCATCATTGCAGGCTACAAATTGAAACCCTTTGTGATCTGGCACAGTGAGAAGCCCAGGTCCTTCAAGCACAACAGTAAGCACACACTGGCTGGCAGTGTATCACAGGAGCAATAAGAAGTCATGGATGACCCAGCTTCTCTTCCAAGATGCCCTCCTGAATTGCTGCATCAGCAAAATGGAGAGGTCCTATTTGAAGGATAACATACCTTTCAGGATTTTATTTATTGTTGATGTGCTCGTGGACATCCTGCTTTTACTGGTGAGTTTCATCCCAATATCAAAGTAGTGTTTCTCTTTCCAAACACCACATCTTTGATCCAACCAGTGGATCAAAGAGTTGTAGCAGCTTTTCCCGCCTGCAACCTGAGGAGGACCTTTGCCCAGGTTGCAACTGAGGAAGACACTGAAAAGACACTGGTACAATTCTGAAACAATTGCAGTATCTATGACTGCATCAAGAACCTTGCTTGGGCTTTGGTTGATGTCACCAAGGAGTATATGATTGCGTTCTGTAAGAACACACTCAAGAGGTTTGTACATGACTTCAAAGGTCTTGCCGAGAATGAGGAGGAGATTATAACAGTCAACAAAGCTGTGACTGAGGTGTTAACAACTATAATTGGGGTGTGAATGAGAATGACATTGAGGAGCTCCTAAAGGTAGTTCCTGAGAAATAGACTAACAAGGAATTACTTGAACCCGAAAGGGAATGCATAGCTGAAAAAAAGAAGTAAAAGAAGACCCTCAAGAGAATTCACAGCAAAAGGTTTAGCAGAAACTTTTATAGACCTCAGCAAGTTCCTTAAAATTTTGGAAACATGAACCCTAACACTGAAAGGTTTTCATTAATAGAGGGGAATGGTCGTGATGCATTTTCTGCTTTCAAGCAAACTGCCATGGATGTATTTCTTAAAAGAGTGACACCTTCTCAAGAAGAGTTTCAGGCAAGTCTTTCGGGGGTATTCCAGAAAAAAAGCATTGTTGTCATAGAAGATGACAATTTCATGCCTGTTATTTCCCCTGAAGACCTTCCACTGGGACAAGATGTGGAGGTGAAAGACAATGATATTGATGATCCTGACCCTGTGTAGGCCTAGGCTGATGTGTGTTTCTGTCTTAGTTTTTAACAACAACAACAAAAAACTTATGTTAAAAAAAAAATTAAAACCTTTTAAAACAGAAAAAAGCTTATGGAATAAAAATATCAAAAAATATTTTTGTACAGATATACAGTATGTGTTTTAAACTAAGTGTTATGACCAAAGTACAAAAATTAAAGTTTATGAAGCAAAAAATATTATAGTAAGCTAAAATATTTTTAAATAAATTTAATGTAGCCTAAGTGCACAGTGTTTCCAAAGTCTACAGTAGTGTATAGCACTGATTTTTCAACCTTTTTCATCTCATGGCACACATAAACTGATTACTGATATTCTGTGGCACACCAAAAAAATAGGTATAATTTTGAATCATTCACACAGGATGTCTATTGTTGTGTTGGCTGTTGTCATTTTTTTATTCGGCTGTATAAGGGAAAAGAGATCAGTGTTCCTTATTAGATAGGTATTGAATGTTTTAAAGTTTTTTTGTGGCACACCAATTGAAAATCTCTGGTGTATAGGAATGTCCTGGGCTTTCACATTCACTCTCCACTCATTCACTCACTCACCCAGAGCAACTTCACAGTCCTTCATGCCCCTTTCATGGTAAATGCCTTATAGGAGTGTATCATTTTTTATCTTATACCATATTTTTATTGTACTTTTTTATATTTAGATATGTTGAGATATACAAATACCGTAATTAGAGCTGCGTACAGCTCTAATTAGTACAGTAACATGCCGTGGCTTGAAGTCTGTAATATGCTATACAATAAGCTTACGTGTATATGTAGGACTATTCTATGTATGTTTGTGTAAGGCCACTCTGTGATATTCACACAACAAAATCGGCTAATAGTTTCTCAGAAGGTATCCTTATCATCATGCAATGTATGATTATAATCAGAGAATACATTTTATTGAAAAAATCTCTAAATATATTACTTTGTTTAATATTTTTGAGTAATAAAATTTTTATTTGGAAATTATAGTAAACTACCTTAAGATTATTATTAAACATATGTAATATTATAATTCTATATATTTAGAATGTGAAACTGGATTGATTATGCTGACCCTTGGGCATAATGTACAAATTATTTTTTGTTGATGTTATTTAAAATCAGCTTATTTTGTCAGGATTTGCTGCTTTCTCCCAAATGGAGATCCCAATTTATATTTCCTAGGTGCTATGTATCTGTTGATTGGTCAGGGATCTGGACTTATTTTTATACAGTTCACATTTCTCCTGAAAACCGTTCAGTAAAGGGAATGGTGTTTTCTTATAAGCAACATTTTTTAATTGAGAATGGTGTTTCTGATTTGAGAGCCAATAAATTAGAGATGGTACCAGTAGAATGTTATAAAAACAGATCTACCTAACCTTGAGTGTACATATAATTTAATACTTAGTTGTAAGTCATAGAAATTTGGAGATTAAGTCTGAGTTTAAAAGCCAAGGAAGGGACCTTAGAGATCATCTATTATACTTTTCTGATCCTGTTTTTGGGGCTCAAGAGTCAAAGCACTACTTGTAGTTGTTGTATATATTTGAATTTCTACCAAATATGTTCTTTGAGAGGTGGAATGGTATATGTGGGAGAAGACAATTGCATACTTTTTATCTATACCAACCTCATTTTTCAGGTGACAGACCTGAGGCCAAAAGCTTTAGATTTTACTCATGGGCTATATATTTCTTTATTCTAGGTGAAATCAGCATTTTTTGATAGTAGTATATAGGATAATCAGGAGTTCAAATTTCATCTTTGTAGCTTCCTCACAGCATGTTCTTAGACAAGTTGCTGAACTCTCAGTCTCAGGATAAAAGGGAATTATATCTTTAAGATTGTTTTCATTGTCTTAGAATTTAAAATATATCTGAGAAGTTGATCTGGATTGACCATGTCAGCATTAAAAATCATTCCATAATTATTGTTTTTTTAAATGGATTATGTGTCATCTAAATATTGAAGCCCCTTCTTCCTTTAAACCAACCATAACCTCCAAAAAAATACTACAAAATTGAGCAAACATCTTTATTATCAAAGGGGACAATACAGAAGTCATATTTCCTTTACTTTGGCAGTGATGAGGGTCTTCATGGACTGATATATCAGCCTTGGAGGTTTTTCTTTTACCTTCTCACCCACTCCAGCTATTACATAATCCCTAGTAACATTCAGGAGCTGTAAAATATAAGGAACAAAGACCTTTAGATTAAAGTACAAGAGCAAATAATAGCATTGAAAGAGTTGAACAATACAAACTAGAATCTGAACTCAGTGGTCCTTTTGATCTTAAAGATGTAACCTCACAGAATGCTTGAGGAGTGATTATGAGAATACTTTCTTCTAGGGTATTTCAACAGGGATTGCCTTACCAATTAATTTTTGTTAGTCACCTGTTCCAGAATTTTTCTCAGAATCTCAAAGCAATTAAGTATGGAGAAATAAAACTTGAGCCTAAATAAAGGATTTTTCTTTAGTTCCTTAATCATATTTCAAGTTACTGGGTTTATTTATTTTGTTTTGGTTGGTTTTATTATTGTTTGCTATTAGGAAATAGGTTTGATATAAGTTGATCCTACATTATTCTGTGATCTTGCATTTTATCTTGTTACTCTATTAAATAAATATAAATTACCTTTTTTGGTAAATTATATTTTAAACTTAACTATTTATGTGTTTTTCTTAGGTCTTAAAGAAAGTGCAGAAGAGATGGTCAAAAACAAATTGGAAGGAAAGGATACACTGACCCCTTGGGAACAATTTTTAGAGAAGAAAAAAGAGAAGAAAAGACTAAAAAAGAAACAGAAGGTATTAATCATGACCAAATATTTATTGAACAACCGTGCATGAAAATGATGCTTAGCAGCCATTATCTCATAAGGTAGCAACTCTCTAGGGTAGGTTTTATTACCATTGCAGTTTTAAGAAAAAGGAAAAGGAGACTTCTGGCCAAGTTGGAGGAGGTGGACACACTGCACCTCCACTCACAACCAAGATTAAGGACAACAAAAGTAATAGAACCAAAAAAAAAAAAAAAACCCCAACCAGAACGGATACAGGATTGAATTGTACAGAAGTCTGACAACGATTCACCCAGACCAGTAAGAGGGGCAGAGTCGGTGGCCAGTGGAGAGGGGACGCAGCGGGAAGAAGCAGTAGCTGTGGTCCCGAGTGCACAGGCAGCGGTTACCGAGTGCAGGGAGGCAGCGACCAGACCAAGCGAGGTACACAAGGTGGCTGACCATGGTCATACATTTGTGCACAGATAAGCCAGGCAAAAACAGGCAGTGAGAAAGACTGCGCAGCGCAGGGCCCCAGCGTGGGGAAATAGAGCCTAAAGGGCACTGATTGAGAACACTTATAGGGATTGGGGTGCTGGGAGGGAGTCCCAGCCTCACAAGACAGTTCATTGGAGAGACCCACAGGTTCCTAGAATGTACACAAACCGACCCACACGGAAATCAGCTCCAGAAGGGCCCAGTTTGATAGGGGAAAGAGGCTGAAGGGACTGGAATCCGCAAAAGAGGGGGGAGCAAGTGCCATTTTCCCTTTCAGACCCTACCCCCACATCCAACATCACAACCCAGCAACTGGGTTCCCCCACTCTGGTGAACGCCTAAGGCTCCACCCCTCACTACATAGCAGCCTCGACCAGACCCCCTACCCACCCCACCCCCCAAAAAAAAAAAAAAGGATGGCTCAAACGGGAGAACAGATCGGGGCCCCAGAGATAATTCATCTAAGTGACCAACAGGTAGCCAACCTACCAGATGCACAACTCAAAGCACTGGTAGCCAACCTATCAGATGCACAGTTCAAAGCACTGGTGATCGGGATGCTCACAGAATTGGTTGATTTTGCTCACAAATTAGATGAACAAATGAAGGCTACAATAAGTGAAATGAAGGAAAACGCACAGGAAACCAATAGTGATGGGAGGAAAACTGGGACTCAAATCAATGGAGTGGACCAGAAGGAAGAAACAAACAACCAAACAGAAAACAAGGAAGAAACAAGAATTCAAAAAAATGAGGAGAGGCTTAGGAACCTCCGGGACATCTTTAAACGTCCCAACATCCAAATTATAGGGGTACCAGAAGGGGAAGAAGAAGAGCAACAAGTGAAAAACTTATTTGAACAAAATAATAAAGGATAACATCCCCAATCTGGCAAAGGAAATAAACTTCCAGGGAGTCCAGGAAGCTCAGAGAGTCCCAAAGAAGTTGGACCCAAGGAGGAACACACCAAGGCACATCATAATGACATTAGCCAAGATTAAAATGAAGGAGAGAACTCTAGAAGCAGCAAGGGATAAGGGCACAGTCACCTACAAAGGAGTTCCCATCAGACTGTCAGCA